>MVJL01005554.1:0-47834 GCA_002156465.1 Macrocentrus cingulum
CCAACGTAATACACCTTTTTGCATTGAAAAATGCCAAAAAACTCGAAATTACGGCTATAAAATCCACTTCTTCCTTCTATTTAATTATTTTTTTTCATTAAAACTCGATGAATTTCTTTACTAATATTCTGTAAACATATTTGTAAATATATATAATATCTTAAAATTTATTTCTGTTATACTTTTATTGACTGTACAAAGACTTAACGCCTAATTTGGCTTAAATACATGGCCAAAATATAATGTATATTTATATAATTTCACGTGCGAGTAAAATAAAAATGTTTTATGATTTTTCAATTTCTGGCAAAGGAAATAACTGCTCCCAAAATGACATTCTATCTTCATAGAGTCTAGATTTTAAAGTTAATTCACTGCCGATATCTAGGTAAACATGATTGTCCTTGGTAAATGGAGTCCAATTAATTCCTGCGAATTCTTCATCACGATCTTTTGGAATTGGATTTCCCGTTTTGGCGAATGTCGACCACATGGCAGTCATCCTCTTGACAGTCGTACTCTCTGGCATGCTCGAATCAAACAGTGGGAATTTTTCCGAATTAAAAAGATATATCAGATCATCCATGTGAGCCACTCCTAAGAAAAAATCAATAAATTATTAATTTTTCATTTAATTCTCAAATTATTTAATTTCAGCGTTTATTACCAACGGGCTCGGAATTTTTCCAAGTTGCGTGACTGTAGCGACCTTGATATGAAAATTTGTAGTAGTAAACTGGCTCCTTGGAATATTCAGCAATTAATTTTGTAAATCGATGCACACTGAAGATACTTATTGCATCTGCATACAGCTATACAAATAAATAAACAAAAAAAAAAAAACAAGTTATATAAGAAAAATTGTAATATTCAGTGTTTTCATTGATTTTTTAGTAAATACATGAATTAAAATTCATTTTTTTTACAAAAATCATTGAAGAATACATGGTATATTATTTCCACCAGTAGAAATTACCTCTGAAAGGCCAAGAAAGTTATTTTCCTCAATAGATTCACTCTTGAAGTAAAATTTCTTGAGTTTCTCACTGATTTCTTTGGATCGCTCGGTGTCTCTCTCATACACAAAGCTCACTGGAGCAATTCTCGTCCAATTAGCATTCATGTCATTTGCCATAACAGAATGATTTTTCTGAGCATCTTCTATAAACTCTAAAACAAAAAATTAGAAACAATACTCAACACCATTTCCAAGTGAGAAAAAAATTTTTTTTTACAGTTAAAAATATATTTCAATTAAAATTAAAAACTTACCAACAATAATTCGGCTACATTCGTCTTTTGTAATCCCAGTTAGGACCGGAACTTGATGGAATTTACCCTGTCGAATGAGATCCACAGGCTGGGCAGGAAGAAATCGTTCGAGATCTGGAATTTCCGGCTCAACAACGGGACTCCAGACAATAATAGGATCCTTTTGCCACTCCTAAACAATTATCCAATCAAAAATAAACCCTCAATCGCACTAAACCACGCAAAAAAAAATTTTAACTCACAAAGAACTTGTCCGTAGTGTTGTTGATTTCCTCCACAGACTTGGTGTTTAAACAAATGAGTAAATTGCCAGTAGCATCCGTGGGACAGTCGAGCAACTCGGCCTGCTTGTTGGCCAAGTGTTTCTGGTCGTGTGGAAGAGGTTCTTTAAAAATCGCACTACTGCTCATGACGATGGCTCGATGGAAAAGACCCTCAGACATGGGCGAGACCAGGTGTAGAGACACACTCCAGCCTCCGGCACTGTCACCCATGATGGTCACGCAACCGGAATCACCGCCGAACTTTGCGATGTTATCCTTGACCCATCGCAAAGCCACCACCTGGTCCTTCAACCCCAAATTGCCCGGTAGGAAGGCGTTTCCCATGCTCATAAATCCAAGCGATGCCAAACGGTAATTCACAGTCACCAAAACAATGTCCTCGTCCAATAGATATTGCGGTCCGATAGTGTCACTCCGTCCTGAGGACTCGTAAAATCCGCCAGGATGAAAAAAGACTATGACAGGCTTGACTTCTGGCGCGTGTTTATCATCTGGAAACTACACGTTAGTATATTATTTTTTTATTGCAACAAATCATCTAAAGATTATTAATAAAAATATAAAAAATCTCTATTTTGATGACCAAAGTTGGGTAATTGTCATTAATTTCACTACTTTTCAACAATGAAGGATTTAAAATCCTAATTTTTTTTTTGCTGTGTTTAATCTTATGCGCGAAACTCTACCACGAGTCTCGTGATAGATAAAAAGTAAATTTTATTAAATATTCAAGTTTTTTACTTCAAGTTCTACCTATGCTATAACTTAATATACGTTAAATACACGGAAATTTGTTTGAAGAGCAATAAAAATAATACAATGTTTTCTCAAGTACTTATATAACAATGTAAATTTGCATATTTGTGAAGAAAAAAAATTTTCCCATTTATATAGCAAATGTTTTAATGTATTTATACTGATCACCTTTCATTTAATCTATTTTTTTCTGTAATTTAACGTGCTTGAACTGCTCAGAGTGGAACGTTTATTGCCACTGAATAAAACTTACATCAGTCGTGTAGACATTGAGACGAAGACAATCTTCGGACGGATCTATAGCACCTGGGAACGGGCACGATGGACCTTCCTTGCTAGCATCAATGGTTTCATTCCAAGGTTCCTTCACCGGTTGTGCAGGCTGTAAATAGATTGCAATTGTATTAAATTACGCCAGGTATGTTGAAGCTAGGTGACGCCGGATATGTCGTAATGCTGGATTATTTATCTGAGACGCGAGGTCAGGCCATTGACATGGTACTCACTTGAAAGCGCTGCTGACCAACTGGTGGCTCTGCATATCTGATGCCACGAAAGGCAAAAATTGTACGATTTTGCCAAGTTTCCATTTGTGATCCATAGAGTTTTCCCAGTGCCAACTTGACCTCCAGTGCCGGCTCATTGCTGATTACACGACTGGTAAATAGTGCTAATAGTACAAAGATTAATGAATACTTGGTCATTTTACTGGCTTTGTCACAATTGCCACTGTTTCAGGTGTGATTCATCGGATCGTGTACGCGATGTTTCGTGTGCAATGTCGAGAGAATAACTGAAGGTGGGCGGGACAGTTGCGTGGCTTTTATAGCCTTGCTGGCTCTTACACTAGTGTGCAACATAAAAAACCTAGTTAATTTCTCAGAGGCAAACACCGATTTCCGCTTGACTAATGCCGATCATCAGGATTTTATTTGTTATACAGCAATTTGTGAATTTTGTGTTAGGTCACTGTGATATATTGTATGTTGTTGAAATTTACCAAAGTGATGGCACACATGATAACGTCATTGATGTAACGTGACAGTTTAAGTGTGTCTCGTGACTTCTTTATCAATCTTTTGTTCGAGTTTCTTTCCTTTTTGAATCGTCTTCAAGCCTTCTCAACAGCCTACGGGCCTTGAACTGTCGCCTGGACCCGCTTGGATCTAGGTAGGGATCTATGGTGTCTTTGAAGGCTATTGGATCGATTTTTATCTCCTCTTTGTTCAGTTTAATTAACGATGACTGTTGAGCTTTTTGTCGCAACTCATCTTTTTCACTTGGCTGCCTGAGACAATGAGGTTATTTAATACATTTAGCAGAAACTACAGTTCATAATTTGTAATAATTTACACGATTATTTCAGTTAGATCGTCCTCTTCAGTTGGTAAATTTTTTACAGATTCTTCAGAAGTATTCTCCATATTTAATATTACCAGGAATTTTTCAATCTTTATTCAATTATTAATTATAGAAATGGTTTAAATGATTTTTTGTAAATGAGATTTTCAATTATTTTTATCTTTTTTTGCATTTGTTATTGATTTGAAAATTCCGAAAAATCGTTTTTATTTCAATTAATAATTTTTTTCATATAAAATTGCTTGGAGAAAAAAAAAAAATCTTGCGACACAATAATTAGTTATTGCGTCGTTGAATCTTGCAGTTTATTTATGTTAATTAAATCACAGCCATCAAGATTAATTATGTCTTATTAAATTTCTTTTGCCGTTGAATATGTGGCAGGGGAAAATGTCGTTCCCACTCTCGCATCCTGGCTTCATTCAGCCGAGCTTTCATGGCTACATTCTCACCAAGGTCGAGATAGGCCTGATTTGCTCTGGTGAAAACAGACCAATTACTGTGACAAAGGCGACGATTTTCCGAAATTATCGGACGTCCAATTTTCGCGAAGCTTGCGAGTAATGACGTCATGCGGTCAACAGTTTTGGTCTCAGGATCGGTGAGGTTAAAGAAGGGCACGTAGCCAGGATAGTCAAAAAGATACAGAATATCATCATAGTGACTTGCGCCTGAAAAATAATTCATATAAAATTTATTTTAACTTCCTGACGGAAAAATTTGCCTGATGCTAAATCAGTATATTGAGAGGAATTAATAACAACGTCATAAAATTACCGTAAGGAGTCTTATCTGACCAAGTATACAGGCTGTATCGACCATGGTATGAAAATTGGTAGTAGTAAACTGGCTTTCTCGAGTATTCTGCCATGAGATTGACGAATCGGTGTCCACTAAACAGCACAATAGCATCCGCATAGATCTGAAGATGTATAATGTTTAAAAATTCACGTTATAATCACTTATTATTGATAAATTCAATGTTCTACAATGAATTAAATGTCTCTTACACTATATTAAAAATTTTCAACTAACCTTTCCAAAGTCTATATAGTTGTTTTTTGACGCCGGTTGACCATGCAAATAGAATCTTTTAAGGTCATTGACAATTGCTGCAGCGTTGGGAAGATCCTCAGAAAATTCGAAACTCCTTGGAGCTAATCTCGTCCAATTTTGATTAAGATCATCAAATATAGAGTTGTTGCCCTTTCTAGCTTCTTCCACAGCCTCTGAAGATGTTGGAAAAAAAAATTTTCTAATTCGTCACTTGACATAAAATTAAAATACTAACAAACTTACGGATTACATATCCAGCGCACTCGTCCTCAGTGACTCCTACCATCACAGGAACGTGGTTAAACTCACCTCGTCGAATTAAATCGACTGGTTGAGCTGGGAGGAATCTTTCAAGACCCGGTAGATCCGGTTCGACGACGGGAATCCAAATTTGAGTTGGGGTATATCCCATTTCCTGCAAAAATAATTTAATTTGGCTGATAAAATATAACTTATAACATAGTATAAAATTTATTACTTACAAATTTGTTCATAGATTCTCCAATATCAATTCCCGTGTAATTTTTCATACATTCGATGATCTCCCGGGTGGTCTCGGTCTGATTGCAGCCCAATACCTCGGCCTGCTGGCGGGCAAAGTGTTTCTGGTGGTTTGGCAGAGGTGTGTGAGAGACAGCAGACCCTCCAATGACGACAGCACGATGGAAAAGACCTCTGGACATGGGTGAAACCACGTGCAGACTGATGCTCCAGCCTCCAGCGCTGCAGCCGACGATAGTTACGCTGTTAGGATCACCGCCAAAGCTCGCGATGTTGTCACGGACCCATCGCAGCACGGCCACCTGGTCCTTCATGCCCAGATTCCCGGGGAGGAGCTCATCCCCCATGCTGATGAAGCCGAGAGATCCGAGTCGGTAGTTAGCAGTGACCAGCACGATGTCTTGATCGAGTAAATAGCGCGGACCGGTGATGTAACTCTGTCCGGAGAAGACGACGAAGCCTCCAGCATGGAAATAAACGACGACGGGTCGGGAAGGGTTGTGATCCTTGGTGGGTAACTGCGGAAGCAACGGTAAATATCGTGATTCCCCGGTCAACCACTGGACAGAACAGTTTTACTCGACTGCGCGAACATACCTCTGTGCTGTAGACATTCAGACGGAGACAGTCCTCGGATGGAAGTCTTATTTCAGGCTGTGGGCACGCTGGACCCTCCTCCGTCGCGTTCAGAACCCCGTCCCAAGCCTTGACAGGCTGTGCCGGCTGCAATAGAATCATTAGCAAATTAAATACACTCAAATTGACTTGTAAAAATTTTTAAACACGAATTTATCGACTTGCCTTGAATCGCAGCTCCCCAACTGGTGCATCGGCATATCTCATGCCGCGAAATGAAAAAATTTTCCGGCCCCTCCGAGTCTCCATGGTGGAGCCCAGAATTCTTCCCAGGGGCGACTGCACCTCCACCGTTTCTTCTTCACTCATCGCGTCTTTAATGTAAATTGATAATAGTAAACAGGACAAAAAATAAATATCCATTTTTTTTTAATTTATATTGCAATTTGTATTGCAACTCGCGGTTTATGCTCTTTGCTTCGATGGTTCGAGAAAGACTGAAAGGATCGACGATGCGCTAGACTATTTATACCAAGTGGATAAGGAAACACTGGAAAAACCCAGCAGTTTCTTAGAAGTATATTCCTTGTATCAGTTTCTGAACCACAGTGTTACGTTTGTTATCACTTGGGACACGATGATAATTTTTTTTTTATTATCGTATTTGATGCATAGTTAGATATTTATCTGCGATAAATTGTAATTTATGCATGAAAAAAAATATGAAACATTTTTTTTATGCCTTGAGTGTTGGTGAGTAACTTTTACTCGTTTTACACTCTTCTTCCAGATCAGATGATGGATTTATACGAGCGATAAAATGTCTCGGCGAATTTTTTTTTCTCCCTGCACGCTGCTATGATTTTCGTGCTGCGTTTGGGTGACTGCCATTTTAATTTCAGATCCAAAAAGTCGTTGTTCGTATATTTTGTTTGGTTCTAAAACACGTGGAATTCCAAGAGTCGTAAAAAAAAAAAAACGCTTCTAATTTTAGAACTATGATAGCAAGTCTGTTCTACTGAAAAACAAAGTGATTAAAAAAACATTATACTGCTATTTTTAGTGTATTATCAGTAGAGTATTTGAGTTTACCTGGAAAACAACGAACAATAAAAAAATAAGGCGATTGGCACGTGAATCACTGGCAAAGACGCCAGACGGTTTCATCAGACATGTTTACAAAACATATAAAAATACAGTGTACTTAGTTGAGAAAAAAAAATCTTACACAAAATTTCGCATCCATTATACATAGTTTTACGTAAATTTCTAAAAAAAGAACATGTTTATATAGTAAATAATATTTATTGGAATAAGAATTAATATTTTAAACTGTCTTTTGATTATTTTTCGATTTTGCTGAGTGATTCAAAGCACAACTCGTATTAATCGCTTATGTCTTCATATAACATCTTTGTGGAATTTGTGGGAGAGGGAACAATCTCTCCCACAGTTGCATACGATCTGTATTGAGTCTTGCTTTCATGACTAAATTCTCGCCGAGATCAAGATATGCCTGATTTTCTTTGGTAAAAACGGTCCATTCCACGTCACAGAGATCGTGATTTTCCGCGGAAATCGGGTGCCTTGTCTTGGCAAAATTGGCGAACATTGAAGTTATCCGATCGACATTTTTGCTCTCAGGATCGGTGAGATTAAAGTACGGAAAGTATTCATTATAAAAGAGATACAGAAGATCATCATGATGGCCGGGACCTACGAAAATAAATAAATTAATAAGAAAAAAAAAATTAACTTCGATTAATAGCCATTGAATGCGGAAAATATGCGTCAAACCGTAAGGAGTTTTGTGAGGAGTGTCGTTCGACCATCCAAAGTGACTGTAACGACCGGGATACGTGAGTTCATAATGGTAAACCGGTTCTTTCGAGTGCTCTGCAATCAAGTTGACAAAGCGATGCACACTGAAACCAATCAGTGCATCCGCATACAGCTGTAAAAAATCGATATTAAATATCATACCAAACAAAAACCGGTTGTCCGCGTTGAAAACACTCTTGTCAACCTGTCCAAGTCCAATGTAATTGTCTTTTCCGGCTGGTTGACCCTTCAAATAAAATTTCCGAAACTCTTCAGAGATTTCGCCAGATCGGGGCTGTTCTCGATTATATTGAAAACATATTGGTGCAACCCTCGTCCAATTTTGGTTCATATCATCGAAGATGGAGTTATCACCCTTTCTCGCGTCTTCCACAGCCTCTAAAATAATTAAACAAATGTAAAATTTACACTCTTCAACGGTGCATCAACGCAGAAACTCACTTGTTACGTATCCACCAAACTCGACTTCAGTAACTCCGACAATCAGAGGCACTTGGTAAAACTGGCCGCTGCGAATGAGGTTCACGGGATCCTCTTCGAGGAAGCGTTCAACGCCCGGAATTTCAGGCTCCACCACGGGACTCCAGATAAGCGTAGGATTATACCGCCATTCCTTCAAGGAGATTTACGAAGTAAATCTTCCCTCTGTTTCATTTGATAGTTTTTTATTTATTATGTATTAATATACGTACGTAAAACTTCAGGAGTGATTCTCCCATTTCAATAGCCGACTGATCTTTCAAGCAATCAAGGATATCTCGCGAGGTGTCGGTTTTGTTGCATCCAAAAATCTCAGCCTGTTTTAGCGCGATGTGTTTCTGATGCAGTGGCAAGAGAGTTTGACCTGTGGCTGCACCACTCATGGCTATTCCAGCGTGGAAGAGACCACGCGACATGGGGGAACACATGTGAAGTCCAATGCTCCAGCTGCCTGCGCTGCAACCAGCCAGTGTGACGTTGTTGGGATTTCCACCAAAGCTCGCGATGTTGTCGCGAACCCATCGCAGCACAGCCACCTGGTCCTTCATGCCCAGATTCCCGGGAAAGACCTCGTCCCCCGTGCTGAGGAAACCGAGTGATCCGAGTCGATAGTTGGCTGTGACCAGTACGATGTCCTGGTCGAGGAAATAGTGCGGACCGACGGCGTAACTCTGCCCGGAGAATACGTAGAAGCCTCCAGGGTGGAAATAAACGATGACGGGTCGGGAAGGGTTGTGATCCTTGGTGGGTAACTGCGGAAGCAATGGTAAATATCGTGATTCCCCGGTCAACCACTGGACAGAACAGTTTTACTCGACTGCGCGAACATACCTCTGTGCTGTAGACATTCAGACGGAGACAGTCCTCGGATGGAAGTCTTATTTCAGGCTGTGGGCACGCTGGACCCTCCTCCGTCGCGTTCAGAACCCCGTCCCAAGCCTTGACAGGCTGTGCCGGCTGCAATAGAATCATTAGCAAATTAAATACACTCAAATTGACTTGTAAAAATTTTTAAACACGAATTTATCGACTTGCCTTGAATCGCAGCTCCCCAACTGGTGCATCGGCATATCTCATGCCGCGAAATGAAAAAATTTTCCGGCCCCTCCGAGTCTCCATGGTGGAGCCCAGAATTCTTCCCAGGGGTGACTGCACCTCCACCGTTTCTTCTTCACTCATCGCGTCTTTAATGTAAACTGATAGTAGTAAGAGGAATAAAAGATAAGTATTCATTATGTTATTTATAAATGTCGCAGTGTTAGTTTGCTATTCTACTCGAAGCAACGAAGTGACTCACTCGCGGACTTTAGCTGATTTCAGTCGTTCACGCTCGGACGCTGCGAAAATGACTGAAAGGATTGGCAACGCTGTCCCGCTATTTATACGATTGCCAAGAGGATAATTAGGAGGAAAACTGTCAAATGATTACTGAGAATTGCGCTAACATCGATATTTTTAATTCACTACCTATGTGCGATGCTTCAGAATTTTTATAACGGTATATAGTTGCACGCAATGATAATTAATTTAACCTTCTGCTACGCAATTGATACAGAGGAAATAATTTTCAGACCTATAGTCAAAGTCAGCGACTCATCCACATACATACATAAAAACATGTCGGACAGCGAACTGAGGTTTGTTTTGATCAATAAATTTTTTTTTATATCTAAATCAGTAATTATTCTTCTCTGTGGGTGTTATGGCCGTATCTATTTATATTATTCTACAGTAGTCGGCGATAAAATATACTTTACAATAGTATAACAAGGTCAACCGGTAAAAATTTCTTACCTGTTTTCCCCGATGTTATGAATTCTTACTCCGAATTTTTTTATCGCAGTATTTTTTCCGTGTATTTAAGGAAATACATACTATTGAATCATTGCATAAAAAATTTATGCATTTTGTAGTACTACTCTATAATATTACAGAACAGTTCGCATGTCAAGATCTTGTCCTGTGATGTTCAATCGCATCGGAAAAATTCGAGAATGAACTTAATAAACATATCGATTGATAAAGCATTTTATAACGTTTTTCAACATCATCTTAAACAATGATTACACAACGATTATTTAAATCACTGTCGACGACTGAAAAATAAACAAACTTAAAGCGTTTTATATTTATCTTATTTATGCATAACTATTGATTAATAATATCTCGATCTGCAGTTATGTCTAACAGAAGAAAAAAATTCTCATCGCTCTATTTAGCTAGGAAATTTATTAATGCCAGAATTTTTGAGAAGACAATCTTTCTTCAGGCATACAAGCAGAATTTTATGTTGAGCGTCGATAAACAGAATATTTCAAGTTTAAAACAATAGCTATCGGTAAGAAAGATATCTCGAGTTTATCTAGCAGAGGTAGAACTGAAATCTACTTCTAAAGAGAGAAAAATATTTTAATTCTATACTTGAAATATTTTAATTCATAATTTATTTAATTAGAAAATTTTATCACATATTTATATTTCAAATAATATGAAATTTTGATAGAATTTTCAAGGAGAAAAAATCTGCACTGATGTGATATGCCCTCAGGATTATTTGTGACATCTTTTTTATCGATTGATGCCTTTTATTCTACTCGAATTAATATTTATTATTTATTTATACGTGCAATAAAACAGAAAGGTATTTTTCTTTCTGCAAATACAAATAAAAATATATTAAAATTAAAATCATCATTTAACGTTATGTTAACTGAATGAAAGAACAAAAATTTTTTAAACAAATTTCAACACCTGATGCGCTCTGTATAATTTATTACATGGATATTTGAAAATATTTGAAAACTTCAACATCTAAATAAATTATTTCCCAATCAAGTCACGTTATATTTACAGCACAACAAATTACCTGGATAATATTTCATAAAAATTAAAAAAATTGTTTATAAATAAAATAAAAAGCGAGTGCGCACGCACAAGACCATGTATGCTATATAGGTATAGGCAAATTCTCGCTACATATTCACAGCTATGCTATACAAAAGCTTCGACAGCCGCGCTAGTGACGTCATTTCCCCCACTCTACAAATAAAGAAATTAAAAAAATCAATAAATAACGTGTACAATGTGTTTTGCAAACCACATGTCAATGTATGGTGACAAAATCGTCGATTATGGGCAGCCAATTCAAGCAATACTTATTGAATTTGTCTCTCTACTCTGTGATTAATGATCTGCATCATCATTTGTGAAGATGTTGCAGAACGCGACGAAAAATTTTGCTATTATTGTCACTATATTCAAAAGTTTATTCCATGTAAGTGTATTATTCGTCATATTATATTTTCTTCGTTCATTTTTTTATCATCTACTGTTACTATTATTGATTTATTTTATCCAGGTGGTTGATGCCAAATATTGTGCCTTTGAAATACACGGTGAACCGAAATACTACGTGTAAGTAAAAATATTTTCAACTTGATTTTTTAAATAAATAAACGACATAAACGTAATTTTTCTCAAAATCTGTTAAAAGTGATAATAATATCTCAGTTAAATATCTAATACGTATCTAAACTGATTTTTACAACGTTTAATAAAGATAAAAAAAAAAATTTTTTTTTGTAAAATTTCTGAAGGAAATCTTGTCGTTTTTGTGATTTTTTTTCGTTTTTTGGCGATAGCTTGGCAACTAAGCGAGATAACGAAAAATATCATTCTAGTTAAATTATTGAGAGTAAAATTTTCTATAAAAAACGTAAGTAAATTTTTTTTTTATCTTTCTTAATTTTTGAGATATTACAGTTTTTTTGAAATTTTGATTTTTCAAAATATCTCGAAAACGAGACAAAATATTTAAAAAATGTATTCTACATTTTTTGTAGCAAATCAAATTTACAATCATTTAATACCTATAACATTTTCCACTATCTCGCTTGGTTATCGAGTTATCAGCAAAAAACGAAAAAACTCAAGTTTTCCAAGGGGTGTTGTACCCCCATGTCGAAAAAAATTTTTTTTTCTCTATCAAACATCATAAAACATGTGTTGAAACATATTTATCAATTATTTACAAGTATTTGAATTTTATCAAAATTATTTTGTTTTTCACAGGTGTACTAAAAGCGAATATTGCTGCAATTTTGGTTGCTGCGTTTATCCGGGCTTTCAAATCTACCATCTCTGGCACTACTGGCTTCTAGTGATAGTAATGTTTCTAATCTGTTCGGGTGGTGGATGGTGGTACCGATACTGGCTACAAGGAAGATACACACGAGCAACATCATCAATTCTGCCAAGTAGTAGTAGCAGCAGCAGCCGAGTGCGAACAGCCGTGACGACCCAGAGATCATCTGGATCCACGGCAAATACAGTCGTATGCCAACAGGGCCAGCATGCCAACATCTCCTACAACTCTGCCCGCAACACGGTCCTACTGCACCGCATGTGGAAAGGTAAGAAAAAAATTGTTTTCCAACGACAAATCAAATTTTTTCAAACGTTAAAATTTTTCCAGGACCACATCGACGCGATCGTGGAGCCCAACGAATGCCATCAAGTTCAACACACTTCCAAAATACCAATGTAGTCCTTAATGACTGTCCTTATTATCAGCTTTATGGACCGCCACCGAGTTATGAAACAGTAATAGCTCAATGCCGAGGTAAAAATACCGATACAATTACTTGTAATGATCGTCCAGGGACCAATGAGCTCAACTTACAATATAATTCACCTATTCTTCGTTGTTATACACATTCTATGCAGCCAAATAGTCACAGCAATTTATCACAAAGCAATTGTCTACGCTATAATTGTCATGATAATTGTCAGCAAGGTGACTTTGAAAACTTTCCTCAAAGTACATCGAGTGCCGATGCTATCACGATTGTTAATGAGCCCGAGACAGTGCCGGAGCATCAGGCAACTAGTCAAGTAGTTGATAATAGTGGTGAAGAACTTAAAAATAATAATATTACACTGCACGGCTCGTTGCCGTCGCTTTGCCAACGGTTAACCTCACATGCATCTTCGTCGTCGTCGGCTTCACCACCACGTCTGCACTGTCAATCGGTTTTTCGTCGCGCTGGTGAGTCAATGCCCGTTGATTTGACGGTTAAAAATACAAATAATATTTTGTCTTCGCCTTCGCAGACTAATCCCTCCGATAATGTGATATTAGCACGCTCCAGTGATTCAATTGTAATTAATAATAATTTGGCAGACAATCGAGCGCCAAGATCTTCGCGCAGTTTTTCCAATGATTCTCGCAATACTGAAAGTAAATTAAATAGATCCCAATCACTTGTGTAAAAATTTTTTACACACTCAAATTTTAAAAAATTAATGATATATTAAAAAAAAAATTCCCAAGTTGATATAGTCGAACTATTTTCATGTAAATTTCATTTTATCTGCTGATAGATAGTTTTTTTTCGTATTATAGAGGAAAAGAAAAGCACATTATTTATTAAACATTAAATTAACTAGAATTTTCAGTGTTATAGATGATAGATTCATAATTGCACAAATGAACACTCGTTCTTAATGATAAAATATATAAATTTCCATCCGGAAGTTCTCTCGAAACTTTCAAGTTTAAATATATATTGTAAAAAAACTTTTTTTTTTTTTTTTGCTACTTTAAACTTTTTTTCTGAATACTGGAAAAAATTTTCTGGTTGTGAAAAAAAAATCGAAGCTTTGTGTAAATATACAGTGTGATTATGTTTTTTTTTTTTTTTCTAATATACATTAAGTATAATCAGTCCAAAAAAAATGCCAAGAAATGAATGTGATAGTGCCACACACACACACACACACACAAAAGAGCGCCGTTGAAGAGGAGTAGAAAAAAAAAATTATTTTTTCAAACTTTTTTTTTCTGCCTGAATAATAATTATTTTTCTACCATATAAAAATATTCAATTCCCTCCAAAATATGAAACATCATTTTTCATATGTTAGATATATATATTCTATATAGATTCGAGAGAATTCCCTCAATAATATTATTATATTATAAATATATATATAAAGAAAGAAGAAAGACAGTGTTACCGTTCCATATTTTTTCGTCCTAGTGTGTCTATTATTAAAAATGCATGTATATAAATATAACTTATTTTTGTAAATCTATCCTGAAATTATTTTGTTATTGAATTATATGCAGAAGTCGGTCTGTAAATGTAACGTAAATTAATTCTATCTAAAACAAAAAAATAATTATAATAACAATCTGTGCATATATATGAATATTTTATGCATATTTCACAAAACTTGAATTGATAAATAATTGTGAAGTGATAACTTACTGTATATTTACGGAAAAAAATATATATATATATATTGTCATGTAAAAAAACACAATTATTATTATGGGTAAAACAAAAAAATATGTTATGAGAAAAAAATCAAATTTTCTGATGTCTAATTAAATTGACATTAAATTTCAGACTATCCAGATTTAAAATTGGGTTTAATTTTTTTTAAAATCGATTTTATGAGTAAAAAAATTAAAAAATAGTTTCTATTTATATATTAATCAATATTCAATAATGGCTGATTTGTCAACAGAGAATAATTAACTGACACATTCATTATTTCCAATTTTCTCCAACAATATAGGATATAACGACTGGAAAATAAATGGCATGTGCAAAGCATTGCAGAGGGGGAAATCGATAGAGGGTAGTTGTATGATGGTGGGAGAATTCTGCGTGTTCACAAACTACACGAGCTCTGCCAGCATATTGGCAGTAAAATTAAACATCCGTGAAATGAGAATCTAATAAAAATGATTTTATAATTAAATTAAAATAAACGAAAATCTAAAAAGTGGGTGAATCTTAAAAAAAAAAATAGTCTATGCTTGCGAAAAATAAGAAGATCGGATAAAATGTCAGTAAAAGTAAGTATATATATAAAAAAAAATATATACTTGGTCATTTTGCATTGCCTCGACAACTGATCCAAAACGTTATTTGACAGACACAATTCGAAGATAACAATATAAATTATGATAACTAATATTATCCTTATCTCATGAGGATGTAATTACAATTAAGTGAGTAATTCTGTGGGCAAAATTGCGGCGTCTGTTGGCGCGGAATATGATCCAGAAAAGTGGTGAATCATGCAAATAAAAGATATTGCACGCGTATACCCGCGCTAAAGAAACGCGACACACGCCACATGCAATGTCTATACATAGTCTTATGTGTGTATATAGATTTCCACCGACTTTGGTACCATCGTGCGCGCATGCGATCTCATCATATGATGAAATTTATCTCTACTAAAGCCCTTTACAATCGTCCACCAGTGCTGCGCTATCATTTTACACAACAAAAACCTTATCAGCATCGTAAAATTTTCGCTCATCATCTACAATTTAAAATTATACACACTTGCAACACATATCACACGTGTACATATTTTCGCGCACGTCATTTCTGCCATTCATGAGGTCATAGCGTGTATTTATGCCGGTTTATATTTAAAATTCGTGGAAAATAAGTGCCAGAAGACCTACTTTGTATTTACTCATCTAATATTTTTCATTAAAACTTAAAAAAATTCCAAATAAATCATTAAAACATTCATTAACTGACGATAAAAATGTGTGTTCAAGCCAATTTAAACTTAAAAAATGTTTAATCAAACTTGGATATTCAAAGAAAAAAGTGGGTTTATCACCAAAAATATTAAAGATAAAGCTGCGATATTATATTGGAAATTGGATAGAAAAATTGAATTATTTTTCTAGTGTAAAAAAAAATTTTTTTCAGATGACACGATACAAACAAGCAGAATTTGAGGATGAAGACAGTAGCAGTATTGGCTCAGTGGTGTTAAACAGCGAGGGAATAAGTACATCTGCGACTCATATACGGTATCATACAGTGAGTAAATAAAGTTAATAATTGTCAAATCAAACGAGACATTATTGACAAGTAAATATGTATACTTTGTGCAGGGAACGTCGATCTGGCGGGCTAGAAGTACACTAGAACGATGTCTATTTCTCGTTTGTATCTGCCTCTTAGTTATAATTCTCCTTCAGCTTCTGTGTATCAACAGTAAACACGAGCCAGATGATTCTCAAATACATCACACCACATCCAACGGCAAAGGTATATTTTTTAGAGATAGAAAATTAAAAATTAGAAAAAAATTATATGAAATAAAATATTCTTGATATCTTAAATTAATTGAAATTTCCATAGAGGGACTTTACTGTATCACTGAACACTGCGTCACAGTGGCCGCATCAATAATAAACAGCATAAACCCAGGGGCTGATCCGTGCAACGATTTCTACGAGTATGCGTGCGGTGGTTGGATTAAGAAAAATCCAATACCCGACGGAAAAACCATGTGGGGAACCTTTGGAAAGCTCGAGCAGGACAATCAACTGATCGTGAAAAATGCTTTGGGTTCGTTTAATCAAAAAATCCCCTTGAAAAAACTTTTTTTTTTGTATTGGAATGAATTTAATTTTAGAGAAAAAATTGTCCAAAATGAAATCGGAGGCTGAGAGAAAGGCGAAATTGTATTATTTATCGTGTATGGACGCGAATGAGACGATTGAGAGCCTTGGAGCCCAACCGATGCTAGATCTGCTACAGGACGTTGGTGGGTGGAATGTCACAACTAAGAATTTTAATATTTCCAACTGGGATTTTCAAAAATCCATGCATGTTTTGCAAAATGTATACGATATGGGAGGATTATTCACTTGGGCTGTCAATGAGGATGATCGAAACAGCTCGAAACACACGATTCAGGTGGGTTAAACACTTTCTAGACCTGAAGAAGTCAATTTAAAGTGATTTAAATCTTTTTAAATTACAGATTGATCAGGGAGGATTGACCTTACCAACGCCTGACAATTATTTAAACAAAACTGAGCATGGTAAAGTCTTGGCTGCATATTTAGACTACATGACCAAGGTAATGACAACGAAAAATTTTCAAAAACAATGCTCCTATAATATTTTTAAACATATCAATCGCATCATGTATGTTGATGATTTCTTTTTATTTAAAAAGCGAATTTTTGCAAAAAAAAATTCATGAAATATATTTTAACAATAAATTTAGAGATGTTTGATGACGAAAAAAAAAAATTTTTTTTTTTTCGTCAAATTTTCGACGGGGGAAACCCCTTTGAAATCTTGACTTTTTTAGTTTTTTGCTGATAACTCGATAACCAATCGAGATAACGAAAAATGTTATAGTAATCGAATAATAGTAAATTTAATTTGCTACAAAATACATAGAGTAACTTTTTTTGATATTTCACTTTGTTCTCGAGATATTTGAAAAAATCGTAATTTCAAAAAAACGATAATATCTCAAAAACTGAGAGAGTTAGAAAAAAATTTATTGTACATTTTTTGTAGGAAATTTCATCCCCAATCATTAAGCTCTCATACAATTTTTTGTTATTTTCATTACTTAGCGAGTTATTGCAAAAAAACCAATAAAAAGTAGAAAAATCACGAGATTTTCAAGTGACCTCGTTGAAAATTTCACAGGGAAAAAAAAAATTTTTTTTTTTTTTTTCATTTTCAACCGCCATAAAACTTATTATTAAAATTGATTCAACTAAAAAAACAAAAAATAATATATTTTAATTTAAGTAAAATTACATTCGAAAAAAAAATTATATAATTCATAAATTTAATTCTATAAAAATGAGGCCCCAAATAAACGCGAGAATATTTATACAAACATTGAATACAAATTTTTACATGTGCGAAATCTTCCGCACAGATAGGCGTACTACTGGGAGGCGAGGTCAACGAAACTCAGAGACAAATGCAGGCAGTAATCGATTTTGAGACAAAATTAGCAACAATAACAACGCCATCGGAGAAGCGAAGGGATGAGGAGGCACTCTACAACGCTATGACTATTGGAAAACTTCAGGAACTAGCACCATTTGTAAGAAATACACTCAACTCCAAGTATAATCACCAGTACCACATCTGAGATGATTGCAGATATCCTGGCTGGATTATTTTCAAAATGCCACCAAGCTGGTGGGTAAAAAGGTCAATAGCACGGTTACAATTGTAAATTTTGCCCCGGAATACTTCAAAAAACTCAACAAACTCATGCAAGAATACCACGCTGATCCAGACAAGCGAATGCAAGTTTATTTAACTTAAACAAAATAATCCAAAACCATGGAAATTAATTAAAATTTCTTTTTTTTTTCAGTGTTTTAAATAATTATCTCGTGTGGCAGACAGTGAGATCATTGACTGCCTTCCTGTCAAAGCCTTTTCGCGAGGCCTACAAGGGCCTGAGAAAAGTCCTGCTTGGCTCAGAAGGTCGCGAGGAACAATGGAGATACTGCGTGACTGACGCAAACAACGTGATGGGTTTTGCCATTGGTGCAATGTTTGTCAGGCAGGTTTTCCATGGGAAAAGTAAGCCCAAGGTTTGTCAAGACGACTTGAAATAATTTTTTTCCTTCGACAATATATAGCTAAGAATTTTTTTTCCAGGCTGAAGAGATGATTGTGAGTATTCGCGAGGCCTTTGTAAAGAATTTTAAAAATCTCGATTGGATGGACGCAGAGACTAGAAAGTCAGCAGAGGCAAAAGCCAATGCAATTACAGATATGATAGGCTTTCCTAACTTTATTCTCAATCCCAGAGAATTGGACGAACGTTATCACGATTTAATTATCGATGAGAATGAATATTTCCTCAATAACATTAGAGTGAACAAGTATACATTGAGAAAAAACCTTGAAAAACTTGATAAACCTGTAAATAAGACGACTTGGATCATGTCACCACCAACTGTCAATGCTTACTACACCCCGACGAAGAATCAAATAGTTTTTCCCGCTGGAATACTTCAAAGTCCATTTTATGACATGGATAATCCGAGTAGTTTAAATTATGGCGGCATCGGAGTCGTTATGGGCCACGAATTGACGCATGCATTTGATGATCAAGGTAAAAACTAATTTTTTTTTTCTCACTTTGAGGGAGTAAATATGATGGATTAAGTGTTGGTTGGTAGGACGAGAGTATGATCTTCATGGAAATTTACACAAATGGTGGAATAACGCCACAATCGAAAGATTTAAAAATCAAACAGAGTGTTTGGTGGAACAGTACGGCAGCTATGAGATCCAGGGACGACACATTAACGGCAGACAAACATTAGGTAATAAAATTAATTGAATATTCAAATAAAAATATAATTAAAAAAAATATTTTCAAGTAAATTTTAAAATTTTTTTCTTTATTAGGAGAGAATATTGCAGACAATGGAGGCCTCAAAGCTGCCTATCATGCCTATCTAAATTCTCCCAAGACCGATTACGATCAAATACCCCTGCCTGGTCTAAATTTAACGCATAATCAATTATTCTTCCTCAGTTTTGCTCAGGTAAAAAAAAATATTTTTACAAATTGAGGGAAAAATTTGATGAAATCGTTAAAATTTTTTTTTTTTTAGGTTTGGTGCTCAGCTCTGACACCCGAATCGATAGGACTTCAAATAGAAAAAGATACTCACTGTCCACCTAAATATCGAGTAAATGCACCCCTATCAAATTTCCCAGAATTTGCCACACAATTTAATTGTTCGAAAGCCAGCAAAATGAATCCTGTTGATAAATGTGAAGTTTGGTAATCAATACTTAACTAATGACAGTGACTCAATGCCGTGGTGTCTTCCAATTGTCCGCCAATATATACACATACACACATCTGACGTAGATATATCGCTGAGGGGAAAAAATTGAAATATTTTATTGCTAAAGTAGAAAAGAAGGAAAAAAATAAAAGTTTCGACTTTGTTGCTTTTTCCCAAAATTGAATCATTAATTTAAACATTTTTTTCTCAGCTTATATATATATATATATCTGAGTACATATGTCGAGAATACATGAACATGAGAAAAGAAGTCATAAATTTTATGTACACACACACACACACACACACACACACACACACACAAATCCACATACACAGCGTCATATACGTATATATATTGACAGAATCAGAATTGAATGACCGCCAGCGAAGTCACATACATATTAATATGATTTCAACGTTACATGTATATAAATGTATACAACACATGTGCTTTTATTGAACACAAACATGAAACAAAGTATCTGAGAGAAATTGGGAGCAAGAGTCTGCCACTTACAAGGTCATTTTTTTCAAAATATTTTCTCAAATATACCAATATTTATAAAATTCCTATAAAATCTCATTTTTATCGATAATTTAATGTACTATAAAAATGATTTCTTATAAAAATTTCATATATCTATTTAATTTTAAGATATTCCTAGACAAAGATGACCATGTTAGAGCGCAGATTTTGCTCAAAATTTTCTTGACTTTTTAGTTCTTTAAAAGAAAAAAAAAAAAAAATTAAATCGATTTTAATGCTATTACACGTGACAAAAAAAAAAGAAAAAGAAAAAAAATCGTCGTTTTGTGGTAAAATAATTTAAGTCAATATGTAAAATATGTGAGCTTTAAATTAACATTATTGAATCGTAAGTATATATATATAATATCAATGTAAAAATGGATAATGACTATTAATTTTTTGAAAATATTGTTTTTTCAATGTTTTACGATTTTGCTTAGTATTTGAAGAAGAGTCTAAATTAAACCAAATATTCTCCAAAACACAAATAAATGCACTTAAACAAATCATAATTCCTAAAAAAAGAATAATAATTTGCATATGCTCTCTTTCAACAGGATAAAATCGATATATATTTTCAGAATCATGAGGAAGTTCCTTGGACAGCCATTTTCTCGCTAAATATCCTAAAATTCCAGAAGACTTTAGCCTTAAAAGACTGAAAACAAAAAGAAATCTTAAGAAAAATTCATTAACAACCGAAAAAAAAACCGAATAAAACTGTGAGAAAACCTACTAGCTATCGAGATATTTGCGATAGGGAAAAGCTCGTGCATAGAGAAATGCCATTTTCTGACTCCAGAGTCCATCAGCAAACGTAACAATACGACAATCATGTTGAACGTGACGATAGGCGGAAATAAAAACATCTGGAGTCTCTAAATAGGCGACTTTTCGTCTACAGAGCTGATGACCAAAAGTCAGATTATTCAGGCTTTCCATTTCCGGACAGTTCGGTGTGTTAACGAGGTTCCGCCACTTTTCCTGCAACGGTTCATAAAGTTGATTTCGTTTAGTAAGACGAATATAAGCTGCAGTGTATTTTCGAAGGCACAATGAGTGCGTTCGCTTTTCCGCAATGTCTTCCAGGCTCTTGAGAGGCAAATTATTGCCCCGAATGGCTAAAAGGGACGTGAGAGTGCTGCTAAAACCGCAAGCTAGAAAAACTCCCATCAACAGTGAAGTTATAAAGAGGAAACGAAGCGACCATGATCCAGGAACTAGCTGAATACCTTTAAAAAATCATGATTTTTAATGTTAAATTTTGTTTTTCATACCTTTAATTAGTTTAATTATCGTCTTTTTGTTATACCTTGACCTGTTATTCCTCCCAAAACACAGAGCAAAATAAAAGAAATGGTGGAAAACTCTTTATCCTCAATATTATCATAACACAAGGTTTTTTGAACGCAATGGCCAATGAAAACCAAAGCAGACACGAGGATAAAAAAACTAAAAATAATTTTCCAGACTTTTGGGCTAAATATTCTGATGTACCACCATTCTGAAACGTGCATTCCGTCTGGCATTGTGAACAAGGAGTATCTAACGTGAAAAATGCAGCAGAGAAAGTGATTATTGTATTGATAAATCGAGAATTTCTGTTTAAAAAAACTTACGAACTCGTTGCCAATGGGAAACTGTAAGTAAAGTGCGCTGCAGGAAGTGTACGTATTACCAATGATCCTAAAAAAATATCTAGATTTATGATTTCATCGCCAGGTGATGAACTAGCCTTCTTAAAGACGGATCTAATAAAAATTACAATGACAATTTTGAATAACAATAAATCATAAGATGAAATAAAAATGTTTTTTTAATTTCAATTATAGTTTCTCACGTAAATTTTAATGTTTCTTCGAGTGTATTCCATATTTCTCCCATGTAACCTATGACTCCAGTGTAATTATTTATTTGCATAACATAGGGATGCATCTAATTGTTAAAAGATAAAAAGAAATATTATTTTTAATAGTTTAAAAATGATGATAAATTTTTTTTTTTTTTTTTTCAATTACTTACTTCACTAATGGATACACGAACATACTTTCCTGCAATATCTGTTTTAAAATTAACACTACACAATAGTGTACCATTTTTTTGAAAAGCCTCAAATAAAGCAAAATTCTGTGACCTATGATCCCATTTAAGAATTCGCGCTGGATATTTCCATGAACTTGTAATTTTTCTAGAATTACGGATTATTTCAACACAAACTTCAGTTATGCCAGTACTAAATACAAATTTGGAAGTAAGTAAAAGTGAAATTACTAGCGTAAAACTGACAACAAGTTGTCGTATATTCATAGTTGACTTCGAATAAATTTTTTTTTCCAACTTCCACTTTTATATGTATGTAAATACAGATTGTATGAATATTTTATTGACAACTGTCAATTAATTTTAATTGACAGAATTGCACAAAAGCAAGAATAATTGAGAAGAAATATTTAATTTATATGAGAAAAAGTGTCAACGAAAATTACACTTGACGTGACAAAAGCTTGCGTGACCTATTCATCATTCTTCGGGCTTTTATTAGGGGATGAATTATACACAGATAAGCGCTTGTATATTCATTTTACCGAGAATACTCGAGAAATTCATTTCCCCCCACTTGGTATACCCCTTACTACCCCTATTTCCACGAAGTCCGCGTGACTCATTCGCGTTTGTGATGCGAAAAAGCTACAAAAACTTCAAAAAAAAAAATTTTTTTATCGCATTTTGAAGATATGTTTGAAAAGCGCGCCACTCAATTGAGCCCTACTTGGTCCTTTGAGTGAGGATAGTGCGTTCAAATGATTATATTGAACTCGTGAAAGTGTCGGAAGTGAATATACCAACTTTTGTATATACATATATATAGTTTGCATAAGTAAATCATGCTCACGACTGCGAATTGCATTTGCGAATGATTGATGGCGGCGACGCGTGGGGCGGAAACACGTGGTGTTTCTGTTGTATACTGTCGCAAAGATCTTTGCTGTGCGTTGTTAGCTTTCTCCAATTCGCTTAGCGGGGTCCATTAAAAGCACACTGGCGTAGCAGCATCACATACACGCGTATTTGCACATGATGCACTCTATATAACCAATGAAGTATCTTTTCAAACCCCACTCAACAAACGCGATGATATCAATAAATATAAAAAAAAATTACTCTCACTAGACTAACATACATTTATATGCATATGAGAACGTCAAAAATGTAACATTCTGTTGATAAAACATAAAAAAAACAAGGTCAAATTTGATAAAATTAATATTTTTTATAAATTAATGAATTTGTCATGGACATAAAGCATCTTATCAAAATTTTTATCATTGAAATATTAAATAAAATTCATTGGAATTATTTTACAACTAAATTAAAGAAAAAAAAAAATATTTCTTTTCGTTCAAAATTTAAAAATTTGATTAATTTAAAATAATTTTAATGATTTTTTTTATATTTTCAACTTTTAGATATTTTTGTTTAATAGTCTAATTGTCCAAAAAAAAAAAATTGAAAATATTCTGGAAAAAATTTTTCAAGCAAGATATAGGTATTCCTGATTTATCAGTTTATTAAAATTGACATAAACAAAGGAAGATGATTAGATATATTATTAAATCAACACTCCATTAACGTCAGAAGTATATTAAATTCATCGCGAAAACGTATACTCGTGCAGATAATTACGATTATATCACAAAAACAAAGTAATCATCGATGCAAAAGATAATTTTCTCATGCATACGAAAACTAACACGATATATACAATGTTGCAAAAAAGTTTGATATAATGATACTCAATTCAGTAGCCCAAAAAAAAAAAAAAACATAATTAAACGCATACACAGACACATATACATATACAGTTTAAATATAAATGCAAGAAGACATTAAAATTACTCAGAGTCTGTGAGAGAATTTTATTTTTACTTTTATCCTTTCATGTTTATTTCTGCATGACTATGCAGACACTCAGTCTGAAGGTTACCTTCAAGCGAAAATTCAAATTTTCATCTACAAACGTATATTCTAATTTACCTGATATAATAATTCAAATTGTAATAAGTATACACAAGACAAACTAAAAAAAAAAAAAAAACTAGAAAAAATGCGAATTCACAAAAAAAAAAAACTGCCCTCGATTTCGTTGAGAAAAAAAAATACCTAATGCATAAAAAGCCTATAACGGATGAAGATTGGTTTTTTTAGATATAGCCAGGAATAGAAATCCGCATGGGATTGGAAATGAAGTCGAGTCCTTGCAAGATGTCTCATTGGTTGCATTGTATTTTAAATTTAAAATTGTCAATTCAGATAAAAATTCAATCGATACAGATGCAAATTTTTAGGAGCACGCTTTCTTTCGAATAAACCATATAGGGACATCATACATATATTTATATGTATTGGACACTACTTATATGATCCTTTTCATTTTACTTTTTTTATATGATAGTCATCTTTGTCTCTCTATACATATATAAAAAAGGACACGTATCAAAGAAGCATCGTTTTCACTGGTAAAAAAAAACTATTTTTTACGTCATTTTAAATACCCAATTGTTTTTTTGTTAATAATTATAACGGAACATCAATAAAAAAGTCTTATTATTGTTATGTAATTGTAAAAATTCTTCACTTTTATAACCAAATAGATAAATAAATAATGTTTCAAAAAAACGGAGATACCGAAACTCGAAAATTTTCAAATTCCTTTTAAAAAAGAGGAAAATTTGATTATTTTAAATTTTTTTTAACAGCTTTAGATACTCTATAATGTCAGTAAAATTTTAATTAAAAACATTATTAAGGTAAAAAATCCTGAATAAGTTACGATAAAAAATTACACATAAAATTATTTTCTTTTTTTTCTGCATAAAAAAATCAATTTTGATTAAAAAAAACTGAACATTTAAAAAATGTTCTTCTCAACGATGGCCATTTTATACAGTCGCGATGCGCCATAAAAAAAACACACAAAATCAGCATATTCTGCAATTTAACAACCAAAAAATTCTACTGAAAAATCCCTTAAAGTAATAAATCACTTCTTTCAATAAAAAAAACTTCTAAATTTTTTTTTCCTTCAGCGCAACTTATTCTTGATGATGCAACTTATTCTTGATGATGCGTCAAAGCGCAAAGAAATATATATCCTTATAATATAAAGAATATAAATTTCCAGTGAAGAAACAATTTCTTGAGTAAAATTCAACAATTAAATCGCCTTAAAAAAGAAGAAATTGTCAAGTCAAATAGGAACTGTGCCCTACCTGTATCTACTAAAGAAACTTTAAGCATTTGTGCCATCTAGTTGTTTAGACGTGCATCGTGCCGCATCTCCCTATATATCAGCATGGTGCGCGCCGGGACAACACGCATACAACTGGCAGTCCTGTGCGAACACTCATTCACTCCTCACTTACTCATATCATTCTCCCTCTTGGATCGAGTGTGCGGTTTCGAGGATTCACCGTGCGCCGCTCCTCGCGTTCACTCGACTTTTCCGCGTGCTCATATCAGTCTCCCGCCGAAATAACTTCCCCGACAAATACCAAAAAAAAAAAACAAAAATCATATCAAAAATCCATCCTATAAGCCGTGAAAATTCGATCGGAAATAAAAAGACAGAGTGAGTGAAATAAAAGAAAAAAAGAAGTGAGTGGACAACAAAGTCCGATAAAAAAAAAAAAACGTGATTGGCTGAAAATAAATATCAAAGATGCGTTCAAGTGGAAATGGATAGTGAGTGTAGATAAATATGCGCCTAATATCAGTGGCGCCCACCATCAGGACCCAATGGCAAAATAACATCGAAAAAAAAAACTGTCGTGTGGCGCCTGTTGTGGATTAAAAAACCGATGAAATCATCTGATGTTCTAGTGATTGTTAAACTAATAAAATTTTTCTTTAATCCAATAATAGAATATATTTCACATGAAAGATGATTAAAACTCTTTGTTTATCGTTGTTATTACTCGCTGTGTTTAACTACACGCCACCAATGTGCTCGGCGTTTACGGAACTAAATGCAAACAGTTGTAGTAATTGCAAGATGCACGATGAAATTCGTGAAATGAGTATAGCCGCAATAAAAGAACAAATTCTGAGTAAACTTGGGCTTAAACAGGCGCCAAATATGACGGGCCGTGCACGTCCTAGAATACCGCCAATCTCTCAACTCATGGACATGTACGGGATGCAATCGGATCAGCCGGTCGAACCCGGCATTACTTATCACGAGGAGATTGACGAGTTTGCTGCCAAGACTGAGAGTGTTTTTGCCCTCGCGCATCCACGTAAGTAATCTTGTTCATGCAATACAACTAAATTCCTAGTTTTTAGTTTTCTAAAACTCTAAATCACAGGTATCATTTTTTTTTAATACTCTATACACAACACACGACGCTTTATCGTAAAAAAATCTTTGAATTTTGCAAATAACTGGAAGATTTTGTTTCTATCAATCGAGTGAACTGATTAAAAAAAATTTTTTTCCTGTTTTTTGTTTGCTTATAAGTATATAGGTAGATTTTTGGCGAATTGGCGAATAATATATGGCAGTGTCCGACCCGACGGATTCTACACGGAGATAATTCCATTTATCATTGGACTGTCGAGCACTTGGGTTATCGCGAGAATAAAAATTCATGTGTGACCGTTATTTTTTTTTTTTTGCGCCTCGCATTTTCGCGGTATGTTTTTTTTTGTGCGGTTTTAAGGGGCGCAGACTGATGCAGCAGCAGCAGCAGACATATGGCGAAATAAAAATCGCACAGTTACGAGCATCAGTGTGATGTTGTATTTGAGATATAGTCTCGTGTGTGGGTCGATGATTAAATTTCACGTGCGACCGGCCGCCGGCCACCAGTCGCGTCTTTTACCGCGCGGGAGATGCTGAAGGTCATGGCCGGTGCACAGCCGTAGGTCAGGCCCATCGCATCTTGTTAGTGCTCGTAGAAAGTTGTTGGTCGGTGTTTTTTGCAATTTGCCCTGCCAAAATGCCTGGTTTAGTCGCCATTGTCTGATTATACCCATTATATTTTCGTTCATTGCAAAAATATTCGAAAATTCTCCCTTGCGGCCAGTATAAAACCTTGATACTCGCAAAATTTTTTTATTTCATTCAAAAAATTTAAAAATGACTTTTTTCAATCAAAAAATATTCAAAAAATTATCAAATATTTTTTAAATGTTTAACAAAAAAACATAATCAAAAAATTTCGCCAAAAAAAACCGTACATTTTCCCTGCGTGCGATATATTTTTTTAAAAAATTAAAAACAATACCCTATACACCAGAAATGCATAATAATATTATCAAGGTCTTGAAAAAAAATATTTGCATATGATAATTTAATCAAAATTAAATAACAAAACTTGAAAACAATTTTTTTTGTTCAAGATAGCAAAAAACAATTCTAAAAATAGTCTCAAAAATTTACACATTTTTTTTTTTTATTCTTAACGAGCAGATTTATTTCTTTTGCAATAAAAAAATTACCTCATGCAAACAAACAGATTTCAATGAAAAAACTTCTCAAAAAAGTAAATAAAACAGTCGTAAAAAAAAATATATGCAACACGGAACAGAAAGAAACCATTAACTGTGGTTAATTAAAAATTGAAATATAAAAAAAAAAACGAAACAGTATAAACAGAAAAAAAAAATCATTTATTATTCCACTGCTAATAAACATCAATTATATTGAGTTTTAACACCGCAAGTTGGTTATATGAATTATAAAGAAGGAGTTTTGTATATGCACAGTCTCCAAAAAAAAATTTGAATGCACTTTTTTTATGATTGTTTTACGCCAAAAAAAAAAATCACAATGGGAGCGTGACCCAAATGCGATGATTATCTTGAGTTTTATGCGCGTTATACATATTTTCAAATGAAATACCGCATCACGCAAAGCAATTACACGGTTCTGTGTAATTTTCTGCAATAAAAAATAATGCGTAAAATATCCATAACAACCTTATATCTTCCACTAACCAAAAAACAAATAAATATGAATTTCTCTCAAAAAAAAAAACCGAAGAAAAAAAATTTTTAATCACAAATTTTATACACAATAAAAGTGAATTATTGAATTCAATCAACAGAGGTTGTACCTGAGGAGGTAATTTAAATTTTAATAATTATTGTCATTGAAAAAAAAATATTAAATCTGACTTATGGATGATTTTCAACAGTGTATAACATACCCCCCTATTTACCGAGTAGGTCGCAAATGTGTGTATGTGTGTGTGTGACTTTATAAGGAGGCGCTTTGACAGAGAGGAGACATCGCAAGACGTAAGATCAGAACGGTCTCATGACTGCGTAATCAATTTGAACGACAACGTCGTGATGCGGCCCTATTCGATTAACGTTCTCTTCATCGTGGAACCATTTACCGAGGAGCACAAGGCATAAGTGGATATATAAGACCCGTAAATCTTGACGAGATCTCGCTTGGATCGATCGACGCGACGCAACGCATTTGAATAATTCATAATGGTCGCATTTATGAATATGTATAGACCATAGACCTCAAAATTTCAGCCAATTTCGCATAGTGAACCTTAATTTGATGGCAGTATATACGTTCAATCACGATTAAAGCCAACCTCATTATTTATTTCACAGTCCATTTAAGTATTCTGCCTTGTTCGTTGCCTCCGACGCATTTTTTTTTTTTGCTATAAGTATATTATATACACCCCATATGTATAGATATTTGCAAATCATCGACAATTTCAATTTTCGCAATTTTTCCCGGTTAAATTTATATATTTTTTAATTTTTTCATCAATCTCAATAATTTCTTTTATTATTTTTTTGTGAAAGAAAAAATTCTAAATTCAAGAAATTCAAAAATCAATTTTACATTTTTTACGAATAAATAAATAATCATCTACCCTATTTTTTTAACAAAGAAATTTAAAAAGTGTAAAAAAAAAAATTCGTATGTATTTTGTTGATATTTCAAGCATGAACTATTTAAAAAAGAAAATTAAATCTTCAATTGTCAATAGTTGGAGTAAATTTTGTTTTATGTCATAAATATCGCACGTGAATATTTATATAAATTGAGCTGCACAACATAAATAAACTTGACGATCCGTACGAGAACATGTAAGATCAGCACGAGATCACATCTCTGATTGACCGTGTGGCAAAAAAACCGAAGCGTAACGGTACGATTTGATCCAACCGGTGGCTTTTACCCTTCATGGAAGCGCACAGCCAGTACCTATATAACTAACGACCGCAATACCCTCGATAGAATCAACAAAAACAATCTCTATATAAGATAGCAAGAGATTTTTCTCCAAACAAACCGTCACACACGAGAAACATATATTACATTTTTCCTTCATCACCAAAAAAAAGCCCTCTATTTATAGTAAATAAACGCCAGATCAATGTATTTTAAAAATATTCTTTAAATACATATATCTAAACTTTCTTATATAATGAAACACCATCTAAGCAGTCCACAATATGCATATTCTACGTAACACTGATTAAAATTTATCAATTATATTTTTGCCAAAATTATAATCATATATACACGTATATATCATGTATATCCGCACTCAATTTCATCATAAATAACGATAACCTCGCACGACGCATTTATATCATTATCTCGCATAAATGAAAATGTATATATCCTTATTAATATACATAATAAAATTCTTAATTAATTCCTATCTCCTTTTATTTTCCATTTTCAATCAAAATTATGTGATCAAATTTAATTGACAATGCTTTATGATTGAATTTAATTTTTTTTCATCATATTTTGCATGCAGATCAACGACTGAGGCACGTCCGGGATGCCCAGGACGTTTTGTACTTCAAATTTTCGGACAAAGTGCTGCAGCACCGAGTGGCAAAAGCCGTACTGTCGCTGTGGATATGGGAGACACCTTCGGAGAGCAACTCAACAGCCCGCGAAGCCATGGCACAGCACGAGGGTGTGCTGGAGGCCGAGGAAAAAGCATCAATGGTCCCAAACGAGGAGCACAATCAGCGAAATCACTACTACCACAGTCACCATCATCATCACCACCATCAGCATCATCACACGGGCCAGCACCAGCGAGATTTGATAACGATAACGCTGCAGCGAGTGCTCAAAGGCACAAACAAAAATGGGGAGAGTCTTTTGGGGCCGGCGCTCGCGATGAAACACGTGAAACCCTTGGGAAAATCCGGTGCCTGGGTGACAATAGAGCTTGGACGCATGGTATCCGAATGGTTCAAGCATCCCCGTGACAATCTCGGTGTCGCAATTAAAATTCAAAATGACAATGCCCAAGATTCAACAATTTGGAGGTTTGAGACGAATCCTAACGCTGAATTTTCGCCGTTTATTGAAGTACAGATTCAAGAACCTGAATCACGACGAGGTGGAAGAACTAAACGAGAGTTGGGCATCAATTGTGCTGCTAATAGCACGGAAACCAGATGCTGCCGGTTTAAGCTCACTATTGACTTTGAAAAGTTTGGATGGGACTGGGTTATCGCTCCAAAAAAGTAAGTAAACCATAAAATATCACAATCAATCGAATTTTAACTAATCTAATCGTTTGATTTTTCGATAAAACTTCGATAACTTCATTTTAAAAAATTTTTTTCAACCATTAAATACTCTTTTTCACGTCTAGCTAATGAGAAATTGAATTTTTTCCCCAATTTTTTAAAAAGATTGCAAATTTTTTGTCATAAAAAAAATTTTTTTTTACCGACAAATTCCAATGATTTAAAGTTGATGGTTTAACCGGTTTTTTTCGTGGAGAAAAAAAAAGAAAAAAAAAAACCTCGCAAATAATAAATCACGCTTGATTGAATGAAACAGCGAAATTTATTTCACAGGTACGACGCAAATTATTGCTCAGGAAGCTGTCCAATAGCTTTTCTTCCTGCCTATCCAAATACACACATCGTGAGCCTGGCAGACAGGCCAAAACACAGTGGTCCATGTTGCGGACCGAGAAAGCTATCAGAAATAACGATGCTTTACTTTGACAACGAATACCAGATTGTATTTAGCCGACTGCCAGGAATGGTTGTAGAACGTTGCGGTTGCGCATAGTCTAAGTCCTACATCCACAAACAAAAAGCTCGCGCTATAAGTCCCAAAACAATCCCCCTTCCTCGAAACAATTTGCAAATATAGTCCCCACCTCTCCTGAGGGCCCATTCGCCCCATAAACTGGTGTCCAGCATCAAAAAAAAATAAATAAATAAATAAATTTGACTCAAGACAAAAATAAATAAATAAATTTTGCAAGTTTTAACTAAGTTTTAATATACTAGCACGTGATACTAGAATTAATAATAGGGAGTACGCGCATTTTGTGCTACACGTCATTTCACATGTATATACATAATGTGTCTCTTCATGCATTTCTTTTTTTTTTTACATATATATATCTCTATTTGTAAATTTTTAAAATCACAAAAAATGAAGAAATTTTGTATAATTAAATTTATTTAAATTTTTTATTTATTTCAACGCTAGGTTTTTTTTCCAGATTATGTGTACATGCTATCCACTTCCTTCTATAATAATATAATATAATATAACATATCAAACTCACTATCATCCATCATCATATTATATATATACTTAATCATATATATATTGCGTACTCCCTAATTACTATATATCTGCAAATATGCATATAGAAAGCAATAAGTAGCTGATTAATTATATTTTATACTATATTGGCCTCTATATATAATATTCGTGATTTTTTTTTTTAATTTTTTTATTTATTTTCTAATTTTATATAACTTGAATCAAGTGCCTTTTTCTATCATTTCAACGCATATATATATATATATATAGGTGTTTCTATTAAATACAAGAATGTACAAAAAAAAAAAAAAGAAATAATTCAACAAAACAAACAAAAACTCTGCTAATATAAATCATAGGCTTTGGAAAAAAAAGGAACTGAATCCGTATCGGATAATTTTTTATTTTTACACACAATATACTGATAATGAACTCTCTTGTCTAGCCCCCTCCCCCTACCGTGCCCGAGCATATTGTATTATACATATATAAACAATTAAATGAAAAAAAAATTTTCATTTTCAAATATATACTCATTGTTTTTGATAATCTACGATGTGTAGAAAATAATATGCGAGAGAAGGGTTGCACATATTTTTTTATTACTTAATAATAATATATATAGTTATATATATACTTGTATCGTGATTTTTGCACGATATTGTCTGCGAATAATTGTGTTTTTATTTCATATAATATAGTTAGTTGATTGTGTAAAAGTGTAGATTTGATTGAGAATTAATTTACAGATGATGATTATATATATTTAGTGAATTGATTATAATTAACTGGGCATGATTATAAATTAAGTTTTGATTGTAAATGAAGTTAATCGTATATATATATATATATACGAATAATCGTTTTATTATCTATAAAAAATGTGAAGATTCAATTGAATCAGCGTAAAAAAAAATTGTGTGCATGCTACCCCCTTCCCCCGCATCATATTGTCGAATTATACTAGCTATAAGTAATAATTTAATAGAAGAAAAAAAAATTGTATGGTTTTTTTTTATATTATATAGAATTGTGAAACGTGAAAGAAGCAAAAAAGTGTGTTTTTTTATTTATATAAAAATATTTGAGAAATTTTATTTAATCATATATATATCATACTCTGCGTTTATTTTTTTTTTTTTTTTTCAATTTTTCTACTGACCAAAAAAAAAAGAGTAAAAAAAAAAAATCTTTTTACACTCTTGAAGAAAGGACAAATATTAAAAATATTATATAAATAAACGTCAATAATCAATTTATGCGACAAGATATTTGTATAGAATATATTTTCCTTCGCACTTTTTCTCTCATTTTTTTCCGCCAACTATAGATAATCTGCACATGTGATGATGATAGGAAGAAAAAAAAAAAAAACAATCGTCGGCATATATTATAATACCAACGATAAACTTTCAGGGCAAATTTTTTTTAAGGCACAAATACTTATATATACTTCATCGTACAATCGATAATTATAAAATTGGATTTATTCAATTAAGAGTAATTGCGATAATATATACGCATATTTAAAAATGTATTTTCAAGTTTAAAGCGAGGGCGACATTACGTGTCGAATGATTATTTCAAGTTTATAAGTAATATATGTCTATATTAATATCGCACTTTAGTAAAAAAAAAAAAAATCAAAGCTATCAAAGGCGATTGACAATTATCGGTGCAATTAAAAAAATTTATACCATCCTTGTGAGTTTAAGATATTCTCAGTTGCATTGACCCTCATCGATCAACTTTTTTATTATTATATCCAACAACAATTCCCGGGCCCTCATTTTCTAAGACTATTGACAAGAAAAAAAAAAAAAAAAACTTTCCATCGTGATTTAACAAGAGAAAATTCATCGAGATTTTTCTTTTTAAAATTTTTTTGTAAACAATCCGAAAAAGATGATGTGCACGTAGTTAAGCTAAAAGCTTGAGAAAAAAAAAAGCTTGAAAGGGGGAACATTTATGATGCAATTATATGAAGACAACCTAAAATTTGCGAGGTCTAACGATACGAGCAGACGAATCTGAGCAGGGTCTACCCATAAATCCTCCCATGCGCGAAAAAGAGAGGAGGTAGCGAGGGGTAGTGTCGGTTTCGTCGGAAACGGCAAATTACAGGTATATACCAAGGGGTTGGGTAACGCGATAATAAATTTGGCGCGGGAGGCGTCTCTCTATAGGGGCCACAGTATTTTTTTTTTCGCTTTTGTATGGTAGGGATTGAATTGAGAGACGGGGTCGTGTCTGGTTTGGTCGACTGCAACTGTTACCCGATGCCCCTTTCACTTTCACTACATAGGGCTGCCATTGCACGCACTGGCGAAAAAGAAATGCATACGCACGCCGATAATGAACGTGCTATGCGTGCTGGCCAACCTTATGGGGCTTAGTGAGGCCATATAAATTTTTAGTAACTCTGCTAATGCACCCTTACGTTACGGCGACAAAAGCAATATACATACAACTGTAAAAATACACGGATGAAAAAAAAAACCATGAAAAATAAATGACTCAATGATTTTTAAATCCTCCTGATTATTTTGTCTATTCGAACAATTAAAAAAGATACTATTTTTCGCAACACACGCCACTAAAACTCGTTTTTTCACTTTAAAACCGCCATAAATTTACTGATTTTTCCACTGCTGACATCCGTGTCTGAAGTACATCTTTTTTTTTTTTCTCACTAGTGCGTAAAATATCCCATTTTTCTATATAGTAATAAGAAAAGGACTCGTTTTATTACAACCTTTTTTCCTGATCAATTTGCGGTGAAATTGGATTTTTAGTGAAGAATATTTCTTTCCCTGAAACGATCAAATTCGATTTGGTGAAATTTTTGCTTCCTGTTTTCTTACTAATGCCTGCAGACGTAGACTAATAAAAGCGCTGAAAAAAAAAAATTAAACCGGAGGAGAAGGAGGTATATAGAAGAAACTGACAAACGAGAGCGTGACCCCGGCCCCTTTGCCTTCTAGGAAGACAATATTTGTCCGATTGGTAATCAACGTCGAGACGACAGCCAGACATGCAATGATGATGGATCAATCTGAATTAACATACTCAGACATGCCGCACATTGTAGCGAGAATCCCTACCATACATATGGCAAAAAATTTCGTTATATAAAGCGTCTGGCCCGCGCGGCATACGTGTGCTACGATGCATACATTTCCATCGTAAAACACATCTGTAAACTGCGATAAAGATAGAAGTTTACTTGCCTACACTGCTCGCTGATCGCCATCACTGCCATTCGCAATTTTTCGTCTGCTCTGCACATCAGGGTCCAAAATTTGTCCACACTAAACACACGCACTTTTCACTGTACACTACTGTTCTAAATGTACTTTTACGAATTTTTTATCCACTCACATATCACGATAATGTCCAGAAACTTGGAAAACCCAAGTTTTTGCGACTATTCCCAAGACATTTTTAACAATTGTATTACCTTGCAGCGATTATTGGAACTGCCTATTGGAAAAGCAGATATTTCTTGGTCACATTTGGCATGACCCTGGGCTTCTGGGGCCTCGTGCACAATTTAAGATGAAGCTTTGATTTGCAGAGACTTGAAGGTCATGTCAAATTTGCTGTCGACCTTCAAGACAATAACAGTGAACTAGATCTCTACTCGTGTTTACATGCTGGCGATTCATTTGACCAATATATCCAATATCCACGATAAAATTAATATCACCGTCGAAATTTCGAGAGAATCACACATCAAACATTCTCTATGAATGATAATTTATGATATTTCCATTGTATTATCATCGAAAATTCGATGATTTTGGACGTAGTATGACAAACAGGTCGGGCCATAAAAATGGCCGAATGTCTATGAGCGGCTTGTGAAATATTTTTTCACGATAAAATGTCGGACTAATAATGCTTTTACCTTCACATTTTATCATTGTTGTACTTTGGCAAGATATGTGTACATACGTTTGTGTGATATTTTGTTCATAAATGTTTGTTGACGTCGTGATCAGCTGGAGATTTGCCGTCTTGAAAATTTTTCAGTTACGAGTGAACATAGCAGAGAGAAAGTGGCGTGGTGGAGGATGAACTGCGCGCGCATTCCCGCCAACGTGAGCTAGCCAAAGTGCGCATGTGCGGTTGGCAGGACTGAATTCGAGCGCGCGCAGTCGGTAGAGCAGAAATGGAGAACTAATCACAGATTCCCGCGAATTTAAAAAAATTTTATATGCAATTCCCGTCGGTAAAATAGATTTCTGGATTTACTCAACAATTTTGGCGAGTAAAACACTGAATTTAGGGTCATATTTTTACCTAAATTCTTTTTATTTCTTATAAATAAACAGTTATCGTGAATTTTAGTAAAATAATATCCAAAAAATGGATATAATTACCGGGGAGAATTATAGTTGTGATTTGTAGCTTAGGTTGAGAAAAATCACTTTGCTAACCTCAAAATTATGGATCCTCTGTATGCTGTACGTCGAAAAATATCCACAAAATCACAATATATCAACAATGAAAGGTAAATAATGAAATTTTTATAACTACTGAAATTCTTATAATTACTGAATTTTTACTTGATTCGACAGTTTATTCGATGGTGACTGTCTGTGCAATCTGTCCAGCCGAAACATCGCAGCTTTCACAACAACAGTATGGTTTGACGACATCCAGGGCAAGACATGGGGTTCCCACGTCTACGTGTGTGACCTAAATATGCCAACGCAGGTTCACAGGCACGTTAAAACCCTGCTTCGGCACTTAAACACACAAAATGTCTAACTTTCTTAAATTACTCGCAGGGTGACTTCCTTTCGATTCCACCCAATAACAGCTCTCGAATGGGATTTCTCAGGCGACAAACTCGTCATTGCCGACAGATCGGGCAACGTGCAACTGTGGACGTTCAAGGACTACGCTTTGAACGATTGGACGTTAATCGGATCAACGTGGTTTCCCGGCGAGCATATTCTCGGTGCAGCCTGGTTCCACAATGGCAAAAAGGTACTACAACCCCGAAAATCCTCTGTGAAAAAATTAATTCTACCAAAATTCACAGACAGCCCTGGTGACCGAAAAGAAGGACAGTATTTACTACAGTGAGAAATTCAACAATCTCCCATTTGCACCGTCTGTGCGACAATTCGGTGGTCGTGCAGCTGAAGGAGTTATCGTTGTGTCTAGCACGGGCATGGTAGGCTCACTACTGGTGACAAAGAATGTTCACAATTCAGTGGGCAGTATCGAGAGCTTGGGAGGGACACGGCAAAAAATCACAACTCTCGACATATGCTACGGCAAGAACGGACATTTTTTAATTGCCGTGAGCAGCGGCATGGCAAATTTTCCCATCCGTTGTTACCGTGTTTTAGTGAGAAAAAAAGACGACAAGTGTATAATAACTTCACAAGCACTGCCAAGTTTTTTCCTGCGAGACGGCGCATTCAAGGACGAGTGCACCGACATAACGCACCTGAAGTTTGTCGTGCGCGAAGACGCAGATTCGCTGGTAGTTGCAGCCAAAGGGGACAGCGAGGCGTTCGTGGACATGTGGGAGTTGCGTGAGAAGGTACAACCGGTGCACAAACTCCTGCACTCGAATGCCCTATCGACACAGGATACCTTAAAAACCGTTGTATGGCAACACCAATCGCAGTACCGTTGCCAGTCGCCGGTTGTTGCCATTGCCACGTCAAAAATCTCGATCGTACAGACCCTGCAGCCACCGAGCTCCATCATGATCGCCTTGTCTGACTCTTCAATTCACTATCTCACACGGGATTCGCTCAAGGAGGTCGCGAGCTCGAGTTTAAATATGGCCTGGCGACCGGACGAGCCGACGGCCAAGTATTTAAAGACCTCCGCGACCATATCCAGCATTGACATGTCCTTTCTTGGCTTTGTCCTGCTGGCCAGCGACACACAGGGCAACATTTACGTCCACAGATTGATGCCCGATGGCGGGTCTTCGCTGACTCTCAGCTACGCCTGCACAATGCTCGAGTACTGCCTGGTTACCGGCTATGACTGGCTGGATCTCTTGTTTTGCTTGCGATCTTCGAGCATTATTGAGACTCTGTGCGAGCGCTTGGACGTCTCGTTCAACCGCCAACTGCCCGCCGTGCAGCAGTACTACTATATTCAATTTCTCTGCATCAAAACTTCACTCTATCGCATGTTAATCACCGGTCAGAACAAGGCTGCCGACTTGTCGGCTCTGCTGATGATCCACAGCGTCGTCACGGCCTTCAAGTCATTGCTCAGGCCCTCAGATCTCATTTCCCACGACAAGGGACCCGCGGAGAGCCTCGCCGCCGTGGTTAATAACGAATCTATCGCCGATGTGGACAAAGTTATGCTGCATCTCGACCCGAAAGAGTTTACTGTCGAGCCCAGCACGCTACAGTCACTCCGTCAGTTGATTCAGTGGGTCGCTGACTTGGCTCTGAACCTGCTGGCGAAACTCCCGGAGCAGCGAATGCAACTCAAGCCCGGTGGCGTAAGTGTTTTGATCGATTTAATGCGTTTAAACGTGTTTTCAACATTTTTTTTCGCTTGTTCAGTATGAACTCCTGAAGGATTACAAGGCTCTAAACACAGTGCGTGAGCTCCTCGTGATGATACGAATCTGGGGATTGCTCAGGCCATCGTGTTTACCCGTATTTTTCCGCAGCGCCGACAATTTAGATGTTCTTGCCCTGCTGTTTCGCTTGCTGTCAAAACTCGTGCAATCCAGCGGCGATACATCGCAGCAGATTGACGACGGCTTGATCGGTAAGTTGAGAATTTTATCATAGTAATATTTTTTTCTCACTTGTATTCGCTTTATATCGCGTGTTTTGTGGCTTCTTGTCGGAAATCACCACATCCTGCAAGGCTTGCAGGCATTTAGAAGTACTCTTCGAGTGTTTTTCAATGCTAAAACATGTCGGTTAATAATAAAAAGACATTATACACAGTTAAATCACCGATAAATCATTTATCAGTGGGTAAAAAATACAGCGGCGATGAGAGCTATAGTTTAAAAAATTTTCGAGAGAAGTATAAAATATCAGTGTTTTTATCGGTGACCTGTGGAGTATTTTTCCTCTTCTGGATCGTTTTGTGTCCCTTGATATGGGCGCTACTTCATCGAAAAAATATTATCAATCTCTGGCCGCACTACTGGCCGTATGTATTCTGGTTCGTGGCTTTTGGCACCTGGTTGGCAATTATGTTGACGCTAGTGAGCATTTGGCGGCGGAAAAAAGCCAACACAGGACATTACGAACTTGAATCACCAAAACCTACAGCAACGTGGGATAACACAAACAGCACGCCATCAGAGATGATAAAAATGCGTGAAATAGTGCGAAAACCAGAAGATAATTCAGTCGAACTTCGACGAAAATCCAAGTCTGATCGTCCCACATTGCCACCACTTACGATCCATCAAAATCCCCCGGAACCGAGTCCAAAGGATGTCAAATCGGGCGAGGCAACTGCCGGCGAGTTCCACGAGGCGCAGGTCTGTCTAGAGACGCCGGGAGCAGCAAATACTAGCCGAATTTCTCGGGAAATCAATCGCAGCTCGATAAAAGAATACTTGAAGATCGTAACGGTAGAATCGCCCTCGTCGCCGACAGATTCACCAAAGCCAATGACCCCGAGGGAGTTGTTTTTTATCGATATGATCCGCGAAGCCGATCGAAAGGAGCCGCCACCAAAAGCACACAGGAGAACGTACTTTTTCGAGGATGACAGTGTTGAAAGGCGATCGCTAAGTGTCAAGGACAATCGGAGATACACTCTGGGAGCCGATCAAATGGGAAAATTAATCGCTGCCGACCCGGAAAATCGCCTGAAGGACAATTGGAAGACGCTGTCGGCAAAGATGAGGGCATCTGCCACGACGGGGACGTCAAAATCCGAAATTCAAATCCCTCAGATTGTACCAGAAGCTGAAGAAGACACTGTGGAAAGCTTGCGCAAATCGAAATCCGAAGAATCAATGCTTCGAGATGGAAATCAATCGACAAAAAATTAATTGCAACCTACGACAGATTGTTTTTTTTTTTCTAGTTTTAAGAGTAAATTAATTTGATTGAATTGTTATTAAGATTTTTAAATTGATTTATGATAATGTGGAACTTATGAGTAAGAAATTGCTTACAGATGAGTGTTGCTTACTGCCAAATCAAATCATGATTCCTCAGCTTCACCAAACAAACACAATCACAGCGATCGCAACGCCAGCGCTGTTCAATAAAAGTCTTCCACTGCAGTTGGAGTACGGTACAGAGCCTGAGCATCTGCTTTTTGTGCCAGAATTAAATACCATGGAGGGTTGCATGCACAGCGGCCAAGTTGTCGACACAATTCGTCATGTTTATCTGGGAAAACAACCGCTACTGGTCAAACAATGCACGAGGTATTTTTAATTTTTACTTGAAGTTTCTCCGATTGATAATTTCATTTGAAATATAACTGGTAGGTGCGGTGGCAAGGCACACGTGCAAAATATGTCGAGAACTGCGGCTATTCGGGCTTGGGATCAGCGTTGGAGTCGTGCCTGTCGATGCGGTGGTGTCTGGAGAATTCACAAAACAACGTGATTACTTGATCTACAAATATTTGATTAATTTTTTTTTTGTTTATCGACTAATATGAAATATCAATTGTCGGGTTAATTGTATATTTATTTGCATTTTGAAACTGCACTTTTACAGATGGAAAATAAATTTTGAAGAAATTATTAAATTTTCATACACAATTTTTTAGATCAGAAAAAATTTATTTCGATATTGTTTGACAGGATGAATTAATCAATGACTTTCACCCTTTTTACCGGCCACTCGTTTAAAGTCACTCATATTAATCGCATTTATTGGCGATCCAATAATGGATAGATGATCGATTTGAGTTGTCTCCTGACCGGTTTGATTGTTCTCCACGAAAATGTGAAAGTTATCAACGCTTTGGAATTTTACAAAACGCAATTCCACTGGTTTACCCTCCTCGCAGTCTTGTGGAGTCAACCTGGAATTATTTTTATTATTTTTTGTGGTCGACAGAAGTCTTAAAGTGCAGATAGAATAGTGGCAATGATTCTTACTCGAGCTCCTGAACGCAAACATAGTCGGTTGCCTTTTGAAAGTCCAGAGTTGACGGTTGGTTGATGAAAAGCCTGAGGCACTTCGGTCCTTTATCAGCCGGAGCTTTAATCTTCAGTGAGTGTATTTTTACACGCTGTGTAAAAAAAATAGAGATGATGAGTTGCTCGTCGCAGTCACTCTCCAAAAAACCAGCATCGGATGTCAGGCAATTTTTGAAATTGTTATCATTGGACTCGTTCAAGCACTCGCACTGATCCTTCAGGATGTAATTGATCAGGTCAATCTGTAAATTGAAAAATTGATGGTAACGAGAAAAATATATATATTCACCAGGTTAGAAATAAATTTCTTCATTGGATTTGTTATCAGTGTATTTTATATGAAATTTTCCACAATGAGTCACCGATTTTTACTCATATAGTACACTGCCACCGCTAAAAGTATCATGCCGAAAATATGAGTGTAAATATTATTTTTTCGTACATGTCCAGAAACTGATCCCTCGCGTTCTTCACCATCGCCCAAGTGAGCTTTGATTTTGGCCTCTAGCGACGCCGGATCTGCACCCTGGCACGAGTCCAACTTGGTACGATTACGATAAAATATAAACGTCGGCATTGCTCGAACATCCTGTCCTGCGGCGGTTAAAGGACACTTGTCAACGTCTACCTTCAGAAATACAGCCTCGGAATACTGGGCTGAGAGTTGCTCAAATTTCGGAGCCATTCTCTGGCAGGGCCCGCACCTAAATCACGTAAAAAAAACATTGAAATTTTAGATTCCCATCCTCTACAATCCTAAATATCTAATAAATTATCTAAATTAGTATTCCAGAGATACAATTGTTGCAAGCATAACCTCAAAAAACTCACCAAGTTGCGGTGAAATCAACGACAACGAGTTTATTTCCAGCCCGCGATAATTCACCCATAAAATTTCCATCTTCCTGCACAGCTCGTACTGTACCCATTTTAATTTCTTTTCAATTATTATTACTGATAAAATTGTATGTGTTTACGCAAGTTTTTCTCTTTTCTAATCCACAAAATTCGCCTCTATTGTACAGATATGACGTACATATTTTCCAGTGACTGGCAATTTGCTGTACTTGACTACAGTTTCATATCGCGGCATTCTATAGTTTATGTATATAAATTTAGTACTATAGCAGATCGGTAAAAATTTATGTTTTTTACTTGACAGTTTAGATTGAATATATTTTTATTTTTATCATTGTTTTCGTTTGGCGTTGTAATTTATTGAAGAATTTTGCGTTGATCTTCGTGATGATGATGATAATGTAGTTTCAATTTCCAAAATACGTTTCGGCTGATATTTCTCAACAATATCCAGCAATTTTTCCGTATACCCTGGTGAATAATATCTGAAAATAAATTATTTATCATTTATCTAATAATAAATTTAAAAAAATTTTACATCTCCCGCGCGCACGCGCCATTTTGTGTGTGAACTCTCTCTGCTGTTGCTCGCGCGGTCAATTCAAATTTGAATGATAAAAAAAATAGTGAATGCAATATAGCAAATGTATAAAAATAAATGTAAATAAATTGAACAATCGAATGAAACAATTGCAATTGTTATTTTATAACATATATAAATCAATAAACCGGTGAATTATACTTAAAGTCAATTTTCATGGCTGTTACACGAAAATATTGATCGAGCGATATCGCAATGGCGGCCCAGTGCCGTTCTCGGATAAGTTGGCAATTTCAATAATAAATTATAAATTTAATCACTTTTTACAAGAACCAATGGTACATACTCATATACGAGGCTTTAGTCGAATATACTCGCAGTCTCATTCTCAACAAAGTGATATTTTATCCGCCATGTAAGTACAATATTGTGGGTGTAAATTTATCAGGGTAAAATTCTGTTGGGTTATGTTTTCCATCAACGCAACTAGTGTTTTCGTGAATATGTGAACGCCCACGTAACCCTTATTATTAAGATTGACAGTGTGACAAGCACGATTACGCGATTAGGGTGGCAGAGACCTGAATTATAATTGAGTGTTTGACAAATCAATTAAAAAATAATAAAACCTCATGCAACCATGAATTTTTAAGTGGATATAAAAAAAAACATGGACGTAAAGGAAGGGGCTTTATTACCTGACAATTTCTTCGGGAAAACACGAATTTATCATCGTTATGTGCTCAGTCACCCTAGAATTCACATCAGCTTGGATTAGTTGTATCTTCTTCAAGCCACCAGTTGTAACAAATAATCTCCGTGCTCTAGGATCATGGGGTAAGATCTACAAATATTTTTTTTTGTTTTATTAACAAATCATTTTATAATAAGCTTTTTGCATTTGTTATTGGGAATAAACGAGTTCAAGATCGTGATGCATTAGTGTGAATAAGTATATCATGATGGTGTAACAAAGTTATGAATAAGGCTTCGTAAATCTAGCTTGTACTTTTAATCTTTAGTTATATAGTAAAGTCCTCGTGTCGGGTAGGAAAGTGTTGAATATTTTTTTTTTTGGACAGTCAGGTACCGTCGATTTAAATTGTTAAATCAATAATAACACTGAGCTAAAGATATATATTAAAATTTAATAATATAAAGTAATTGTGTCACTATGAGGTACATTACGAATTGCACTGAAAAATGTAATGTAATAGTTAAGATATATTATAGTGCATTTATTAGGAATGGTTATTGTTTTCTAACAAATATGTTTTAACTATTAAAAACTAACAGGAGTATACTTATTTTATAATATTTTTTTGTATCTTCCAAACACGCCAGAGAGTTGTAATTTTTTTTGAGTAGTCTTAAGACTCTAAACTAACTCAAAAGAATATCATTCATTTATTTAAAAATATTTTCTCTTAATTATTATTCATTTTTTTCATTTTCTAGCATGTATAGATATCGTAAATATTAATATGCCTTTTGCTCAGTGAATTATTGTCGATCGATTAATAATGTTTCACGAATATATAATCATCTGATTATATTCCTACAACAATATTATCGGGATATTTATTGTATTTACAAAACGGTATAAACGGAAATTATTGAATTAATTTTATGTTACATGCGTTAATATATATATATATATAGTCAGAGCACACAAATAAATATCGTCCGAGATAATCACGTGCGTCATAAAGTCTTATCAGTTATCTGCATGTCACGAAATCATAAGCATCAGGAAAGATAAGCAAATGAAATATTCATATTTATTATCCGGTCTCGATTTAAATACTGCAAAATATCCCAGTTGAATGTACTTATCATCACTTTTATCACTCAACTATAATCTTAACTATAGATGAAATATTTTATTGTATCAGTATATAACGTATTATTTGCTTCAATGCAATCGATGATAAAATTTTTCAATTACACTCAACAAAATTACCCATATATTACGGCTAAAAAAAAACATTCTCTAAATTTTTAATTTTTTCAAACGATTTTATATTGATTTCCTGATTCGTAATTTTAATTTTAGACCATAGAGACACTAGAAATATGATAAAATAAACTTGCAATACGCAAATTTAGGTTAAATTTTACTGCGATATTTTCTTTTACTCAAAATATCTCCAGTAGTCACACATCACAACAACTACTATTAATAGAATCTATCTTTGTCGATTCTAAATCAACTATTTACAAATAAAACTCGAGTTTAAACTCGAAAAATATTTTTATAAATTTTATAGAGTCACATAAACGATATATTTCACACATGAGAGAATTTTTTTCAAACAAAAAAAAAACCAAACTAAAATATAAGCAAAGACGAAATACTAGGACACTTTACTGATTAACACTTCAATAAAATCATTGAGTCAATTTATAACAAGTTGTATCATCTCTCATATACGACACTCTCAATGGAAATCAATTGTTCTTCATTGCAACGCAATTTTTTTTAAATACTTAAAATTCCACTGTCGTCAAACGTAATATCTAAGCAATATCTTATCACTCTAGAAAAATATATTTTATGACGTCATTGTCATATACACAAGCAGTATCGAACCAACCAACTGATAACACAGTTATTTTAATTGCTTATTTTTCCAGTGCGTAAACATAGAGTATCAGAAAATACGTCAACAATTTGAATCAACAGAAAAACGTAATTTTTATTACATATAAAAAAGAAAAATTCAAGTAAATATAATTTTTTATTGCACTATTAAATGTCATCTCGAGAAAATAATCCACTTGAACTCAACTGCTGTTCAATTATAATCTTATCACACAAAGAGCGAACAAAAAAAAATAGTTTAAACAACGCAATTGTATTTCCTCGCGAGATACAACAGAAATCCGATCATTGAATGAGTCCTAGAATAAATATACTGAGGTGAATGGAAGAAAAATGTTGTTTTCAAGCTTAAACACGCGTATATGTGATTTAGGAGTGGTTAATTTCCGGAATATATCCAAATAGCTGTGACGACAAGTGATCGGAATGCCGAGGGATTTCGTAATATGCTCGCGCCCTTGACAAACTTTAATATAAACTGAGTTCTCATATATACACGAGTATTTATCAAGTGATTTCTCCTCTGATTACAGCAGTCAACGCGTCGTCGAGTTCATTGCTATCATTGCTACGAAAAGGAAAAGTTGGCTGTTGATGCCGCTGATGGCACGATAGCGATGCATTTACGTCGCAGGCATCGCACGCTGAAGACCATCGTTCCGACCAATATCAACGGATGACAGTTGTCGATTGAACTCGCTCGAATACGGAGCATTTAACCGTTTGCTCGCACTTGCATTGCGTCATTTTCACATTGTGCCGTGTCTAGAAGAAGAAACCAACTCGCAGTCATCCGTGCACAATCATTCTCACTGTATAAACAGTTAAAAATTACGAGAAATGATAAAATCGTCAATTACGAGACTAAAAACTGGACGAAAAGCTGCAAGAGGATCTTACGAAGATCCGTAACAACATCGACTGCTGTATTTTGTGAACAAACATCACCTAAATTACCGTGGAGAATCAACAGAAAAAAATTATCTTGCTGTGTAAATTAAATGAATTTTGCTATCTTGGGCATATAAAAGGTGAAAAAGCATCAGAAATAATCCGGTATCTTGATGAAAAAGTGATATCCAACTGAACTAGTTGATTTATTTTGACTTTGGAGTATTATTTGAGCGAATTGAGTGATTTTTCGAGGTTGAAGAGACATCGAAGATGATTAATAATCAACCGAGAGTGATTTTGAGTGCCGGCGAAGGTCATACACATCACTCAGTGACTGCTAAACCCTCGGTAATCTCTGTGTCCAGCATAGACTCGGATGTGAGCGATCGGAGGGACGTACGTGAGGCCCTGTACTCTGGCATATTCCGCAGGCATCGCAAGACTATTCTCGTGCTCGGTAGCTTCCTCAAGATGCTCAGGGTGAATAGAAATGTTAACAACTATGCTAGTATTAAGGCAAACGACGAGACGGATGAGTGAATTCACGTGTGCGAATGATTACTGTCAAATTTCTCTCTCTAACTTCTTTACACTCTCTACTATGAAGTTTGTACCAACGCATTTTCTATATTTTTTTTTGTTTTCTATCATCTTCTCTATAGGCTTAAAAATGAACTTTTTTTTTTGTACCTTTTCAATGTTTAATTTTCAAGTTAGATTAATTTAATCAATTAACTTGTGAGAACTGACATATATGTGTAAGTTTCTCGTTTTTTTTCTTGGTTTTTTTATCTTTGTTTACAGAGAAATTGGAACAAGTTGCATACTCTGAGACGAATATATGCCTTGATCGCATTAAGACTCGATAATACAACAGGACCAAAATTTTTTTAAGTCAGGAATTTTTTGCATTCAATTTTTATGTGCGTCATACGTGGACGAGATAACGACTGATGTGTGATATGTTTTTCTTTTTTCGCGCCACGTATATAATTCTTTATCGCATTTTTTTCTTATCAAACTACGACTAAAAAAATAAAAAGTAACACTGTTTTTTCAAAAAAATTAATTTTTCTAAATATATTGTAAGTGATAAATGTTTTTTTTTTTTCTACAATGAAAATTCGTTTCAACACGATTTTTCGCTATTTATCAGGCTCTAAAATTTGGTTTTTTTATACATGAAATATTTTTATTTTCTCTTTTTAATCGAGCTTATTACTGAAATTCATGTAAGTAGTATAAACCAAAAATAAATAAAAATTGAATGCTATTATATGTGAGCAAGTACTATTTAGGATTTGTACATTTTACGAATTACTACAGAAAGAGAAATAATTATATAAAATAAATAAATAAAATAAATAGTTAATGCAGAATATATCAAACGCAATGCCTTATCTATAACTTATCTCCACGAAATGTTGCGTTGTAAAAGAAAAAAAAATTAAATTTTGTGTGATCCCAAAAAAAAAAAAAAATGTTATACTAAAATTATATTGTTCTTTATCGTAAATGTACTGCCAGTAGAAAACTATATAGCTTATATAAAAAATTTATATAGTTAAAAATCTAAATAATATACAAATTAATATAATTAAAAACAAAAACTTGGTCTACAATAGCATTGCTGTTATAGTTGGCAGAAACATCAATCAGACTCATATTCAAATGAGTCCAAAGTAACTCGAAAAGACTTTGAAATATTGCTCCAAAGGATTTTAAAAACTACTACAATAACACAAACTAAAAAAAAAAAAAACAAAGAAAAAAAATTCGTACGCTTAATTACTGGTTATTATTCCTAATCGAAGCTTTTTTTCAATCGAAGACTGACATCAGTGTGGCGACAGCTTTTTACAAAAAAAAAAAACTACAGCACTAGGCTGTCAATCTTCCTAAGAAAATATAGTCAAAAAAAAAAAAAAAAAAAAAAAA
>MVJL01005559.1:0-14759 GCA_002156465.1 Macrocentrus cingulum
ACCGCCAACCCTAGGGAACTCGGCGCAAATCGCAGGAAGCAGTCCTACGAGCTGACATCGCAGAGATTGGACCCGGAGCATCTCGTACTGGTGTTCCCGCCACTCGATGCGAGTCAACCAAGGCTAACCTATGTCTCGCCGACCTGATTCTACGAGTGACACCACTGCTCCCGGTAAGGCGTTCACCGGTGTACCCTTCCCAAAGGAGAAGCAGGAGCCCGTGAATCCCTCCGGGAAAACTTCAAAAAGGAAAAAAAGAGGAGGAAGGAAAGTTTTCCTTCGACAACTTCTGGGATCACTCCGATCCTACGAAGGCAAACAACCTGAGCCACTCCAACCAACACCAACCACCAGCGCAGGAGCACCGGCAGTCGAAGAGGGAGCACCGGCAGTCGATGACTACTTCCTGGTGACGGACCTCGCTACTCCCGAGCCGAACTCCCCTGTGCCGGCAGATCAACCGGAAGTCATCACCTTTAACGACGAGGTGCGTGTTATCACCATCGACGACGAGGTGCGTGTTATCACCATTGACGACGAGGAAGTCGACAGCCGTACCCGTAATCTTCCGCCAGTCCATACTACCCTCGATTACGCCAAGCTGCGGTACAGGCTGTCCATCACGGACCCGCGGTACAGCTACTACTCCAGGCTGTACTATCTGTCACGAGGGATCCACCTTCTACCACGAGAAGCCCTCACCCTACTTATTAAATACGGAATATGTTTTGATTGGTGTTTGAATCAATAAATCGACGAATCAACCTTTCATTGAGAAGCATCTCACGAGGTGCCTACCAGCGGAATCCCCTACCTGGGAATATTTTCCCAATTATTATCCGACGTGGCGTTCATCCGAACGTCAGATTAGCTATATATTTTTCTTGTATATGGTATTAAGAAACATGTACATATATAACATATACATATACATATAAAAAAAAATGAAAAAAAAAAATTTGTACGTGTACAAACATGTACATGTACATATAATATGTATTCACCTAAAGCCATCCGAGTGTTGACGTGGTAAATTTCTTATGTGCCGGTCGAATTCTGATGTGTTTTGCAGGTCGGAACGTCATTGATAAGCAAACAATGAGTGCACTTTATTTTCAATGTAGAGCCGTAGCCTCGTCGGAACTCATTTTCTATAAATTTGAGGTGGAGAGGCTTCTTACAGAACGTACAAAATATGGCATCTCCAAGTAACTGGAAATCTGCCAGGCGTAACCCCGATATGACAGAGTTTGGATCTTCATGTTCGACGAGTTTTTTTTGTGCCCGCCCAGCTAATGTTTGTTTAACTCGTTTATTATATATAGCCTCAGTCACCAACTTGCCCCGCCGCCGATGGCGAGTTTTTTCCATCTTTCAATTGTTTATTACATTTATCACCGCTAAATAAAATTTTTTCCTCACTGGCTATGTAGGTGTTTTCAAGTTATGTAGTAGGTTACTGTATTTACAATAAATATCAAAGACGTCTTCAGCAGTGCTGCAAACTTACTATCTAAAAATTCCTGGAATAACTAGCGCGCGGTTGCCGTTGTTACATCGACAATTCATAATGTAGTATATTATTAAATAAAACAATGTAAAAGTAAGAGAATGAATTTTAATAATTATTTATGACAGAAAATAATCAAAATGTTTTTTTTTAAGAGATAAAGACCACGATTTTAGACTTGAAATTTTTTTTTGTTATGTTGGTACCCTGCGAAAGAACAATAGATCCCCCTTGCCGATCCATCCCGCAGTCAAGGAGTATCGAAACCCCTTAATACATACAGTGATCATTTTCATTTTTACTACCGTCGTGGAGCCACTCATAACCATCATATACATGACGATAATAACCAGGGATTTTTGATGGCAGTTTTTGCATAATGGTATTACGTTTGGTATTCATGAAAAATACGACGTACACAATAGCACAATATTTGTCATGAAATAACGGGGAACCACTTTTACTGATCATATATCAGTATCAGGCTTCTCTCTGCCGGATGAGAATGTGCATCAAGCCAAAACTGATCGATGCATACTCGAGTTGAACCTCGCGTTTCTCCTGCAAAAATAATTATGCTACATTCAGTCACACCGCAAGTGTAAGAATGCGTAATGTATCATATATTCGGTATTACATTTGTTGTTATATCTTAAAAATTATCTTTGTAAGTAAGCGAAAACATATTTTCGTCGTGATGTATGGGTGCAAGATATTTTACGTCGCTCAACTATAGTCCGGCAAGTTCAATGAATTATTTGATATTTTTGAAATTGCCTATAGAATCCTGATAATGTTGATCAGCGATGAATAAAAATTTACACCAACCAAGCACCTGGATACGTGAATTGTATACAAAATTTCCAAAAATGTCGTCTATTAGCTTTTGATTCCCATTAATTGGAAAATATTTCTGTATACATCAGATACATAATAACGATAAAAATTATCCCGGTAGTAAATTATTCTGATAGACATATTTCCCGATAGGATTTGCAATTGGCGGTCTTTCGACCGGGTAGCATTCGAACTGGTAGAAGCTGTGGTGGTGGACTTTCTCATCGTAGGAATCCCGACTTGGTAGAGATTCATTTCAGGGCAATTGTCCGCATGCCATAACATGCCCAAATCGCAACTCAACCTGAGAAATGGCCATAAATCCGCAACGTTCATGCATATAGGCATCAGCACTTCGGTAGTGACTCTAAAAATAAACATCAGCGTGCCGATCAGTCCCAAGGGGAAAAGAATAAAAATGTGAGATCCGATGGAGATCGAGACTAGGAGACTAGCCAGCAACGGAAGCTTATTAAATTATAGGTAGAAAACTACAGTTTGCGACGACATAGTGCCGACAGGGGTCGTGCTGGCGTAGACTTTCCATACCGGCAGCGGCGTGGTGGACGAAATCTGGAGGATCGAAACGGCATGTGAGTTTTTTTTTAAATCCCGTGTCAAAAAGGTTAAGGGGCGTATCCTTTAAATCGTAATAAACGGGTCCATGTTGAAAGGACGTACAACAAAATTTTTACTCTCATTTGTACACCCTTTTAGTATGGACTTAAATACGCCATAAAGGATACGTTAGTTTACCTTGTGACACGCAAACTCCTACATAACTTCATTCGTAACCTTGTACACTCCGCAACCATTCGCGGAGTCAATATGTCTCCTTGCGGAATAAGCGACAGCTCGACGCACGTCGGAGTTGGGACCATGATGGCGATGGTCACGGAGGATTCGGTGATCGAGGCTGGAATCTCTACTGGCATAAACGCTATCGCTATGATTACGTCCCTTATCAGAGGAGTTATCAGTTGAAGGGCCGTGCACCATCTGCTGCTGGCAAAAACAGTGGCGTAGCCAATGTGACAGTTGTGGGGGACCATCACCATAAATACTTGATCATTTGATTGAATGGTTCTCCTCCTCAAACAGAAACGCGGATCACTCTCCGTCGGCAAGAACTCGAGAAGCCACGGAGTATATTCGTCAACTTGCCCGTTTCTCAAGCCACTTATTTAGAGTCGTGTTCTCGAACCCGTTCATAAGTCAATTGAAAAATCTCAGAATAATGCATGATATTACATGAAGAGTAAGAATTTTCTACACATAATCGGAGTAATCGTTGTGGCATTATGTTTCTACACATAATCGGACCAATCGGTTTGGCATTAAAAAAATGTTATTATTGATGTTTTTCATTGTCATAAATCGGAATCAGTGTTATTTAATGTGTTTTCATTATTATTAGCCTAATACATTGGCAAATACACGCCAAGAGATTGGGGGAAAGATTTCCCAAAAAAACTTGGTGGTCGAAATCGGCACCAAGAAAAATACCCTAAAGTGGCAATAATTCGTTGTAGGCTTGTAAGTAAATGTGTATGAAAAATTTTTTGCTGAAATAGTAAAAAAATAATCATATAACATCTAGTCAATGCACATCCTATACGAAATAATTTTGTCACCATCTATTCTGTAATAAGACCTAGAATTCTTTACGCACTTCTATCGAATCTCAATCATTTAACAATCATAAACTTCAACGTTTTTAGCGTTCTGGATTTTCAATTAGGTCACTTTTCTAAAAAGAAAAAAGTCTTACTGCAAATTTTGTTCCCAAGATGTTACGAATTTTGAGCGGCATTTAGAGCGAAACTACAATACATGAAGGGAGCATGCGAAATGTTAGCACATAAAAAAAGCAGTACAGAGAGAAAAAAAATTATTTCGCTTATCCGGAACGCTGGGCATTTTGAGGAGTATTTACGTGGGACTACGAGGCCTATTTACTAGACGAAAGAGAGTACGAATGAAATATCCTTGCCATGCGTACACTGTAAAGGTCTCTATCAGCGAGAATATTTATATCGGCACTCAAAAAAATGTCGCGCGGCCAGTATAAGTGAAAATTTATAAAGAACTCGACACATGGCGGCTTCTCAAACTCTAGTTGCTCTCGATGGTAACAGCACAATTCGTAAGTTGAGGGTCAAAAAAGAGGTGTCTGACATGAAAAAGTCGGAGGACATCTCTTTCGTGGCAAAAACAGATCCGCTTATTTATTTTTCCCGTGAGAATTATTTTAAAAAACATCGTCGAGTGCAAATGGCCACTGTATGTTCAAATAAAATGCGTGAACTTGCCAGCTTTCTCATTGAACTACGGTTAATGAAACAAAATCCAAATTTGACTGCTATTGACGCTGTTGAACCTGCAAAATTCAAGTGGTGGAATGTGCGAAGAGAATCGGGGGGTTCGATCCGGAAAAAAATTTGTACAGAGCACCAAGTCTTGTAGCACTCGGTACTTCGCTGAAGGAAGCCAGCGAGCTTTTGATGGTATTAATTTACACGAGTAACCCTGCAATCAACGTGACTGAACCACATGTAAAGCTAGAAGCAGCAACGTCTTTTGACCAGCTGATAACTGCACAATAGACAACAGAAGTTAGCAGCCTGGCTTTTAAAGATTTGCACGAGAAAAAGTGGAATCAACCCATCATGTTACCGCTGACAAAAATATTTTTACATTTTAAACTTGCGTCATTACAATAGCAAACAAAGCTGTAGGATTTTTTCTGCGAAACCCCAATGACAGCACGCAATTCAAAAATTCATTAAACACGGCTTTAGTACTAACAATTTATACAATAGAAAACGAATCGGCGATGTTCAGTACACTACTCCTGACACATATTTAAAGGACTTCTTTGTCCGGAGCGGATTCTCGCTAAACATCATAAAAAGGTCGTCACCGAAGGCAAGGGGAGCCATTTGTCATTTCATTCCCCCAAAATTTTCAGGATTACATGAATGTTTTGATCGAGCTTCGTCTTAAAACGGCTCACGTGCCACAGGAAAATAAATATTTATTTGCACAACCAGGCTCATTGCGCTGGATTCGAGCAGATAAGATCATTTCCAAATTTGCTGTAGCCAGAAATATTTCGAATTCCGAGCACATATCTGGAAACAATCTGCGTGAACAAATTGCAACAGTGATGCAGATTTTGAATCTGAAACCAGATGAGGCGGATTAGTTTGCACAGTTTATGGGGCACACTGGAAAAACCCAAAAAGAATTTCACAAGTAAATAGCGTTGATTTTATTGTCTTGCATCAAAAAAATAGAAAGTCGTATTTACTAAAAAAATTTCTGTTACAACAGAATAGTTACGGCAAATGATTTTTTTGGTCATCATTGCTAAAAATAACGTCACGCAAACATATAGAATATTAGTTCTGACAACTATATAGTGTAACAAAAAATATTTTGTTGGAATGACTATGAATAAGCAACTATACATTATTTTTAGCATACACTATATACTATTATATATATTATACACTATTATACTTCATGTAAACTTAAATAATCTGAAAAAATAATCCATAAAAAAAGCAAAAAAAAATATGTTATATGTGACGATATCTCTCGTCACTGGTTTAATTAATCATAGAAAATTAAGTTTTTAAGAGAAAATTATTGAATTCAATAAAATAAGGCACCGGACGTGCCACAGAATTAAGCAAGCAGGTCTACGGTTACACTAACCAACAGATATCAATCAGCATTCACAATTTCATACGAAAAATTGCAACTTGCAAGTCGTCAGTTTTAAAATCGTGGGACGATGTTAACCCCCACTGTAGAAAAAAGGAGGCCGTCGGTAAGGACATAAGTTGACCTGCCTGCGAAAATGGAGACACTCCTTTTTCCGGACTCGAGTAAGAATTGTGTAGGACATTGTAATCGATATAAATTGAAAAAGTGTTAGAGTGTATTGTGGCGGATAAAATAAATCAATAGTGTTCTCCAAGTGGAGTGTTTTTATAAATTATTGGACCTCAATCAAATCCCTCGAGACAAGAACCCTGGTGTTGATCCTGGCTTGAAGTTGGACGTCACATCATCACCTAGGACATAGCTGTGGCAAGTCGATAGAGAGGCGGAGCAAAATAAGACCCCTAAGGGATAATTTTACCGACGACTCGATATCCCAGGAGTCCATAGACCTCCCAAAAATCGAGGTAAACAACACTACGTGCCTGTGCGCACCGAGCCAGCGCGTAACATTTTTGGTGGCAGCGGTGGGATAATTCGCCAGAAAAATTAGAACCTATTTCTCAATTAAATAAACATGGAAAGATATCACGACCAAACAAGCAAAAGCTCACTGCAACTCGAGAGAGAATTACTATGATTGATCCAATGGTGGAGCCTTTATCGCCTTTCAGTGTCAAAAAAAAAAAACAAGCACGCCATTATCTGTGTGATTTCGATCGCTCCAATTATATTGAAAGAAATCCAACTATTTTTATTCAAGGTGGTCATTTTTCACTGCTAAATATTTTATCTACGCGAGCATTATTCGATGTTGATGCCTTTTTCAGGCTCATACTCTCGCGCTCCATATCGGCTTTTTAATGATTACTATACGATCACCCATGAGACTATACAGAAGCTGTTCCCAAAATTGGAAGCTGCTGTCGACAAATACGCTACACTCTTTTATTTTTTTGCAATATCATCTGCCACCGTGTCATTCAATTCTCCCTGTGCTGCTTCTATGCTGTATCTCTTATACAACAACGTTGCTTTCTGCTGTAAAGGCAGATACAAAAAGGCCTTAACGGCTGCAGCTTTTTTCTTGTCTAATTACGCATGCAGCGAACACGTGCAAAGTCATTGGAAAACAGAGTTTTTTTCAAAGACAATAGCTGAGTATTGTTACTATTCACTCGAGTTTTGCATTAGTAGTATAGCGGCCACTTTAGCGCCCCCGCTTCCATTCACACTCGAATTCCCTCCACGGTGGCCGCAGAGCTGTGCAAGCAGTGTGGAGCAGTTAGGGCGTGGGGGCGTCAGAGCGGCTGAGTAAAATCCTCAATGAGAAAAGTAATGCATTAAATCTATAAGAAAATTTTCGAATCCACATTGTTAACATTAAAAAATAAATTACATTGTTGATGGAAAGTATTTCCAATGAAAATAGCATTTTATTATTTAATGGAATTTTTCTATTGGACACTGTTACGAGCTGGCTCAGTGAGCACAGTCGCGTAGAATTAAGTTTCTCTACAATAAAAGTGAACAAAATAATAATACAGACCGAAATATAATAATAAAAATGATAAAATAATTTAGAACCCTACTCGAACGAATCAACCACGAGAAATGGCTGCCAGAAATGCGAAAACCCGGCTATTTATGAACTTGTTAGATAGCAATTTTATGTGAAAGGAGGTTAAATGCTCCCACATCAAACGCCACAAGTTTGCTTGATTAGCAATTTGGAAAACCAAGGCTTTTGGCCTTGGAGACATCCGGAATTCATCGTCAGCGATACTTGTGCATTCGGATGTCTTAAAAAATATTTTTAATAATTTAAAAAAACGTTAAATGCTTCAGCACGTGACACTTCCCCCCTTAGGAACGTTATTATCCATAGATAATAACGTTATTATTATTATATTGAAATTATGAATTCTGAAAAGGCCTAATAAATCCCTATGCGCCCCCGGTTAATTTGGCCATCACATACGGACAACAAAGTACATCATATTCAATTTACTGCTATTTCTGTCATCGCTAGTTGAGTATCTTCGGTGGATTAGTCGGATTGTTGTTGAAGTTAAATTAAAGACGAAACTTCATGTTATTGTCCGTTAATTAACTCTAATTATGCACTATACACAGGTTTATTACTATGTTACATTTGGGTGGATACGTGTTCTGTCAAGCGGGGTGGACTGGTGACTCGAGACTGTCGATCAGTCAACGCATACATACTACCACAAAAGTTTTTTCTTGCAGAGAGACTAGAATTTTTTATCCAAAACAACATACTCACGACTAAATTTGTCCCTGTACAGGCGCAAAATCACAGTTGATTGTAAGGACAATATTATTTCATTAGACAATAGCTTGCCCCGGCCTTTTATCTTTATTTTACCATCATTTAAAAATAAATACTTTGATAGCACAAATTCTGGTTTTTAATTTCTTTTCAGCCGGTTCGCTATAATTTAAATTTTACCAACCCAATAACCAGTTGGATATGATACTAACGGAGTAAAAAATTTTTTCGATTCTACGAAACACAAATTTATCAATGAGGGAAAAATTTTTGGATTTGTTTTCATACGGAAATGCAACGATTTAACGTGTTTTCGACTTTAATTCGTATAGAAAATACAAAAAGTTATTTTTTTTGTTATGTCGTACAGTTTTTTTGCAGCACCTCACGGAAAATCGCTCCGTGATGCACGTGGCGGAATTGTTAAAAATAAAAAACGCAATGAGCACAGTCGCGTACAATTAAGTTTTTCGATTTTTGGGAGGTCAATTGACTCCTGGGATATTGAACTGTTGATGTAATTGTTTAAATGATGATTTTTTTGGATAATGATAATAAATAATCAATGCTAAGTTGTCAATTGAAAAATGATTTTTAAAAAATTTATTCTATGGAAACCTGGATCTAAAATCAATTAACGGATGTTCAGATGGATATTAATTTATTATGTTAATGTAAAAGTCAGTGGTTGATTCGACTTCGGGATGAACGCTTGTACTTCCTCGATAAAGTTGGGCCTTTAAGGAGGTTGTTGCGCGATTCATAGTGTGGTATAGGCCGATTCATGTTGAATGCGAAAGTAAAGACATCGAAACAAATAATAAGCTGCTAAAACTACATAAAATTCTGAACGTTTTTTCAGGAATAGTTGGCTCAATCCACCGTACCGATTCAAAAATATTCAAGCCTGAATTTTTGAGAATTCTCACACGGTGTATATCTATATAGTGGAGATTTAGGTATTTCAACGCTCAATATTAGTGTCACTCGACGGTCAAATTCATGAAAATGGGGCATGCAGGTTCCAAATATCGTTGTTTAGAAAATATGTAAATTTCAGTGGGATATCTTTACTTCGAGTTGCCGCAACAACCTCATCATTTCCTAAAACTCCTAAAAATGTCTCGCTGTCAGTTTTCGAGTAAATGATGCTGATAAGGATATGTTCGAACTCTGCCAATTGTTTGGCAGAGTTCGAACCCATTACTATAGGTTTAAAGTTTGACTCTGAATTCATGCGAAGTACACGATTCCGTATGGATTGGCTTGAGGACGGAATTGACATTTTTTTATGGTTTTGTTTTATTTACCAAACCATAAACCGGCAATGATGGCATTTTTTCCATCAGAATTCCAAATAAGAGAAATATTTTTCATTGTCTGTCAAAATACTATTTTTAGGTTCCTTGTACACGGCTCCGTCGTATGTCTGCATAGTTATCACTAACGATTCTCGTTCGTTTGCGGTGCTGTTGCAAAAAATTTATGAAAGATTCACGCTCGTACAGAACACGCAGTTGTTATATCTGGATGAAGTAATGCGGCGTATTCGTACTCAGGCATATTTAAAAATGTGACTCGCGAGATACTGACTTCGCGTCAATCTGAACAAAAATAGTCATAAATTAACGATATTTTTTGAGAAGCAAAAAATTTTTTCATTTTGTACAAGCTGCTACTGCAAAAAATTGGTTTCGGGCACACCATTTCAAGTGATTTCAACAAATCTGCCCTAGCAACTCCCGTCAAATTGTGAGTCATACTCTACCTCAATATTGAAATGCAATATTCGCTGTAATGTAATTATTGAGGTCGATCCGGGCCATTGTTAATGTTGATTGCGTAATACTGTCTTGTTCGATGATGTATATTGCCTGAGGTTATAAGCCTAAATGGCGGACGTACTTAGTATCTATATAACTCCAGTTGAACAGGGGACACAATAGTATACGATTCAGTTGCGCCATTCTGAGGCTTTCCATACTTTCCATTTATAAACACTGCGAGGGTGCCTTGATATTCACGATGGACTTTTAATTAATAATAAACGTTTATCAATCATTGCCATTTTGCAGGAGATCCGATATAACGATTCTTGTCCGCTGCAGTCAGTAACAGCTGCATATGTTTCTTTACTATTCGAAGATACACGCAATGTACCTTAATATACTTTATAATGCATAAGGTGTACTATAGGCGCTTTGATCAAGTCTAACAGAGACAATGTCCGTAAGAAAGCTGAACCTTTAACCCTCAACACCGGTTTTCCCAATCTTATTGCAGAATCCATATCTTGTCGCAAACTTGCATCTATCCGAGATTGAACTCCACGGATATCTAAATAAGTTCTTACTCAAGGATTCGTACGGAAATTTAAGTCTTTGTGGTAACAATATGTGCAGCCGAAAAGAACCATTATACTGTTTCATATTTGAAAGTAACAGACGCGCCACACCGTCCGTTGAGAAGTTGACATCTATGAACCGGGATGTTACAATCTGACTATCAGAATCAGTCCATTTGATGCCATCTTCATATAAATCTTCTAACTCGCTCATGCAGTTGTGCAGCGACACATTCATGTCAGGTTTTTTCCATCGCAATAAATCTCAGCTAATAACAAATGCTTCTTTCGAACATGTGGATGAAGCTCATTGATCCGTCGAAACACTGGCCAAGGACTGGCTTGCGATGATTTTGCAATACAGCATCCGTCTGCATTCAATGTAAAAGAAAAATTGTTTTCATTACTCAAAAATTGTCCCAGCATGCAAAGGCGGCCATATGCCTTGCCATAAAATACATCCTCAATAGCATTAGCTTTTCATTCGATACTGCTATGGTATTTTAATGCCTTGCCTATACATGGAAGCTTCGATAGATCTTGCAAATGAGAATAAAGATGTCTTGGAGAAAGTAAGAAACAGACTTTGACCAACCAACGCAACACGATGATGAACAGGACTTCATCTGTTTGTCATAAATAGATATCGCACCTTTTACAATAAACATGACGCGAATTACCCGATTCGTCCCAGGACAAAAGGACAAACTCTTCTACAATCTATAGGCCATCGGAGGAATTCGACTACATAATCCAGTTACTTTCAAAAACATAAGTAGTAATATGACAGCTACAGAGGACTGACGAAACCGTAGCGACCAGACGCTTATTGCAATCAGGATGTCATAAATAGTTCATATTGCATATATCATGGTATCTAAGAAGTTTGACAAATAATGGAAAACAAAGCAAGACATAATTAAAGGTAGATAAGCACATAAATGTATACTACTGTAGCTACATCAAATTTTTTCATCAGAGCAAATACATCTTTTTATACTTAGAGCCAAATAAATAAAAAAATTTGTAGTGTTTGAAAAGTGTTCGAATTAAATTTGACTCACGTTGAATTCCTCCGGTGGTGCACCATCTACCTCATGTCAAGTAACTGGATGATCAATTTCTTAATAATACGTTCTACGTAAGATTCTTCAGTGATTTATAAGCTGTTGATAATTGGAGGGGCATCTCAGCGGCATTTCAAACTATCGACCTAATTCTTTATTCAACTGCATTTTTATAACGAACTGTATGTGTCGACGCTGGAACACTGTAACATACAGAAGGTACTGAATTCAAAGTCTTCAAGGTGTAGGCAAGAAACCCCTACGGGAGAACTGAAAGAGTAGGGACATACGTATCCTAGACCATAGATTGCTGCGCAGCAGCAGCAGCAGCAGCTGACCACCAAAGACGATTAGTACTAATCCGCTATGCTGACCGCTATACACTTTCACTGCAACTTCATAGGGTATCCACTTCTTGGGCCGAAAAACCCATCATCTAAAAGCACTAAAAGCATCCTCCCGTTGCTCGTACTGCTGACTAGCGTTAGCATTTGCGTGTATCCCACGCAGCGGAAAGCGCATAGATAACAAGAAGAGATGCTACGATGGTAACATAAGTGGGAAAGAGATACAAATACTGGCCATCAATTCACAGACAAAAATGTCACCTAGAACTCTAAGTATTTATTTCAAGAAAAAAAAAAAAAACCTGCAGCTTATTAAATTTAAAGTTTCATTTTACTGGTAGTTTCTTCAAATAGAATATAAATCAATAATTCCAAGCATTTAAAATTATTCATGTCAGGTTTACAAATTAAACAGAAATCATGCTCTTAGTGTCAAACTCAGTTTCATGCCTTAATGGCCAAAAAAATATTTTTTTTTGTAATGCAATCAAATACCATAATTTTACTCTCCCTCTCTCTCTCTCTCTCTCTCTCTCTCTCTTTAGAAACCTAATTATCTAAGGGAACTCGGATAGAGAAAGTGAACCTCTGGATAAAGATTTCATGATTTATCTGAACGTCTGAAGGTGAAAATACCAACACTATCCATCTTTGAGTTGTGCAATATTTTTCACCACGTTCATAATATTCGGACAACGTGTAAACGTACACTGAGAGAAATGTTAGGGAAAAAATACCCTGCATCGCAGGACAGCGCTGGGACATAACCGAATCTAACAATATTTTATGTACAGATAGCAAGTTTTTTTATATTTATTCAGTTTGAAGCCGTTTAAAGATATCCAACTTATGCAATAAAAAATTATTAATTGATATGTTTACATTGTTTAGCGTAAAATAAATGGCGATTAAAAATATTTTTCTACTTTGCCGACGAGTCATAATTTCGCCATCAGGTAGAAACTCTGAGACTCTCTTTAACCCTACATAGGTGGAATTGTTACCCTATAGCAGTGGAGCTTTTACCTTGTACAGCAGCAGAATTTTCACCCTGCTGCAGTGTAAACAGTACACGTAGGCTGCTATGTCCCAGCGTTACCCTGAAAGTGAGTAATTTTTCCCCGCATTCGCAGGGGAATTTTCTCCCGATATTTCTCCCAGTGTATAGTATAATTTATCTATCTATATTATATAAATTTTACCGATGGCCATTATTGAAGCGTTCCGTCGCATAGGTGAAAATGTGGAACTCAAAAAAATTCTTAATGTTAAATAGACGGCGCAGCAGTCGTCCTGCCGCGTTGCGATTTCCCGAATCTCCAGTCTTTCCAAGATTATTGAGTGAATTGCCAGTGGTGCAAACGTGAAGTAGATCATTTAGAAGAATTATATAATCATTTAATTTTTCTAGTGTATGGTTTAAAGTGTCAGGATTAGTGAGGTGTGTGCAATGAAAACTAATGCAATGATACTTCACGTATAGTTGACACAATGGCAGTGTACTGCGCCATTAGTATTCCCGATGAATTTGACGACACACATGTGAGTGTCAAACGTGTAGTGCGCCTGAACTATTTGTTCGAAAACCTAATGGCCCATATCGTACAGCTGAAGTGTCAGCAAATGCAGGTGTAGGGACAACTTACAGAATTGCAAATAAGCAAAGTCTATTGATGAAGGTATTAGTGAACAAGTGGTTAGGTGAGTAACGCACAAAGGTTTGTATATTTGCAAACAAATCACTCTTTTTACCGCCATTTCGTAAGGATCATCATATATATATATATATTGTGACGTGGCGCGAGCCACGTCTAATCATATTTTAAATCATTTCATTTTATTTCTCAAATTTGAGTAAAAGTTCGCACGTTTGTTCACCGGTGTCGACCACAATCCAGACAGGAGCGTCGTCAACGCCTTTTTCCATTTGCAGTTTGTTGTTTCTATGAGTCATCAGTATAGTATCGAGTCTTTTTCTGCGAAATTACGATGTAAGCGTCGATTTACGCCCGCCACGCGTCGTGTCATCGTTGAAGAGTCATCACGAAGTCTACGATAAGCCATTATCAACCTGAGTCCGTCAACCATTTACGCATCGTCAGACGCCGACCATTGCGATTGTCAAAGGAAATTCCAAGATCAGTATGAAAAGCACAAGTCGATGTCAACGCAGTTGTGACTTTGAATTTTCCAGCCAAGCGCGCCGTCCAAAAAGCAATATGGAGGCCCAAACGGAGAGATCAACTACCTATGTCTCTCACACCTGTGCGCGTCTCGGAGCTAATGGAGAAGAACTGTTGATTGGCTCCTCGAGTCACGTGAGGAGTCGGACCAGCGGCGTGATCGCTGCCGCAAGGAGAACCGAGGATTATTGTGGTCGTACGCGTTGGTTCGTACGAGGTTCTCGCTTCTCGAAACCTTAAATTATTTAGAGATGTAGTATGGAGAAGAACTGCTGATTGGCTCCTCGAGTCACGTGAGGAGTCCGACCGGCGGCGTGATCGCCGCCGCAAGGAGAACCGAGGATTATTGTGGTCGTACGCGTTGAACAAGACAGACGTAATTTTTCGAGTGAAGCCTTTCACGAGGACCGGACGTAAGGTTTCTGTGGACGAGAAGCTGGAGA
>MVJL01005560.1:0-47186 GCA_002156465.1 Macrocentrus cingulum
ATAAAAAAAAAAATAATTCGAGTCGAGAAAAAAATTTTATTCAAGGTCAGAAAAATTTTCCACTGAAAAACTTCCCGATTTTCGACGAAAAAATGGCCCGAAATTACCGACCCCCTATAGAGCTCTGTAACTAACTTTTTTGTTTATAACAATAGGGGGGCGGACGATGGCTCTATGGAAAGATAAAAAGTTACCGACATCCCTGAGGCGATGGCTCAACCCTGTCAAAAATGCCCTCAAAAATGCTCTAGCTCCAACCGTTCTCGAGATATTTGCAAATAAACAATTTTTGCAATGTTTATTCGGCTGCCGCTTCGTTGTTTATTGACGGATTTGGCTGAAACTCAAATGGTATTACCTGGTCAGGGTACCCAACGTTCATGCCGAGTTTCAAGGTCATCCGATGATTAGGGGCGAAGATACAGAAAAGGGGTTGAAAAAGTTATAAACAATGGCAACGGAGGACTGCTTTACCGGCCGACTCAGTTTCTTTTAATTTTTTTTTTCTTTTTAATATTTTTACAAGTTTCAATGGGTATATTTTTTTGTAATTTAGAAGATAATTTTATAAATAAAAAAAAAAAATAATAATTCGTGTCGAGAAAAAAAGTTTATTCAAGGTCAGAAAAATTTCCCATCGAAAAACTTCCCGATTTTCGACGAAAAAATGGCCCGAAATTACCGACCCCCTATAGAGCTCTGTAACTAACTTTTTTGTTTATAACAATAGGGGGGCGGACGATGGCTCTATGGAAAGATAAAAAGTTACCGACATCCCTGAGGCGATGGCTCAACCCTGTCAAAAATGCCCTCAAAAATGCTCTAGCTCCAACCGTTCTCGAGATATTTGCAAATAAACAATTTTTGCAATGTTTATTCGCCTGCTGCTCCGTTGTTTATTGACAGATTTGGCTGAAACTTAAATGGTGTTACCTGGTCAGGGTTCCCAACGTTCATGCCGAGTTTCAAGGTCATCCGATGATTAGGGGCGAAGATACAGAAAAGGGGTTGAAAAAGTTATAAACAATTGCAACGGAGGACTTCTTTACCGGCCGATTTAGTTTCTCCTATTTTTTTTTTCTAATATTTTTGCAAGTCTCAACACCCATATTTTGTTGAAAATTATTTTATAAATATATAAAAAAAATAATAATTCAAGTTGAAAAAAATTTCAACATCCGCTGTGGCAATATGGGACTCTCGTCCAATGCCATCCTTATATTCCAAGAAAAAAAAAAAGAATTTTATTTGATATATCTTTCAATAAAAAAAAAAAAAATTTATTAAAAAGAAATGATTTCATCAGAAAAAAAAATACCGCAAGCCGGAATCGAACCCGCGCCCTCAGGCATCGTGCGCGGGCATATAACCCACTAGGCTATTGTCTACCATTGGAACAGTTCAAGATTACTTATATATGAAAATTATATCATGATGATGATATAATTTTCGAACAAAATATTTTTTTTTTTGCTATTCGAGAGCGGTGAAATTATTATAATAAATGTAATCAATGATCATACATTAAAAAAATGACTTATTTAACCGTAGAAACAGATGTTTTAGCAAAAAAGCCGAATTTTTCCGGATTAAAAAAAGAGGAGATGACGCGAATCCCGTGGTTTAAACAATATATTATTGTCGTGCAGGTTTGACCAGCAGGAAAGCAGCCGTACTGCTCGCTAGCGCCATTTTAACGTGTAAAAATTGACTTGCGGCAAAATCCAGAATATATATCAAAGGTCGCCATCTTTGTTCGAATTACTGCTGCCATGAAAACGTAACCACACACAGGAGCGTTTTCGGTGCCATAAAGTCTGGCTGTCCATGAAAATTAGGTTTTACCACAATTTTTTTTTGTCTCTCTCACCAATTCACAAAAGAGAACGCTCTGTGAGTGTGTGTATGGACCTCTCCCTGTGTGTTCGTCATTGTTTAACCATCATCCCCTTATTAAATGGGATTCAGTGATTGTTGTGTCATATAAGTAACTTAATATATAGGAAAAGTTGCACATAGTATCAAAGTAACGTTAGCCAAATATTTTTTATCACATTGCTGCTCAAATATTTTAATGTAATTACAATCGACAAAGTTGACGACAACTCCCTTTTCGACTCATACACAAGCTCATTGGCAACCCTGGCATCTAAATTCATGCAGTACTGTGCTCAACAACTCAGTACACATAATAATAAACTATTTTAACACCTCGGAATTACTTGAAATGTTGCCCTGAATACAGGTAATTAATATTTAATTGATTATACTATGATAAGTAGAAAATAGAAATAGCTCACTTAGTAATCTTACATAAATTTTGTTTATATTATAAAATAGATACAATGAACTTATTTACATTTATAAATTATTTTTTTCTCTCAATTTTAAGCAAGAATTGATCTTTGTAATAATCCATTGAGCGACAAAGGGAGGCATCATGACAGAATACAAGTTAGTTGTTGTTGGAGCTGGTGGCGTTGGAAAATCTGCTCTAACCATACAATTAATCCAAAATCACTTTGTCGACGAGTATGATCCCACGATAGAAGATTCATACAGGAAGCAGGTAAATTTCTTCTCATCTTTGTGTGTCGTTTCCTGCGAAAAAACGAATAAAAACAAAATTAGTAAGACACTTTAGGCGACGAATTAAGAATGGAATGCAATGAGTCACTCACTAGTGTAGTTTCATCCAATTATAATCACTCAGTATATTTTCTATTGCACGGAGATTCTGTAGAGTTTATCTCGGGTGTGATTCTATCATGTGATTGATCATTTATTTTTAGGTTGTTATTGATGGAGAAACTTGTTTATTGGATATTCTCGACACAGCTGGACAGGAAGAGTACAGTGCAATGAGAGATCAGTATATGAGAACTGGAGAAGGATTTTTACTAGTATTTGCTGTCAATTCAGCAAAAAGTTTTGAAGTATGTCGTTGAAATATATAAAAAAAAAACACAATCTATTATACTAATAAAATATTTTATTAATCATTATTCATTGGTTTATCAAGGATATAAGCACTTATAGGGAGCAAATTAAAAGGGTAAAGGATGCTGAAGAAGTACCAATGGTATTAGTCGGTAATAAGTGTGATCTACAACAATCGTGGGCTGTAAATATGACTCAAGCACGAGAAGTAGCTCGACAATATGGTGTTCCATTTGTAGAAACCTCGGCAAAAACAAGAATGGGCGTTGATGACGCTTTTTATACCCTTGTAAGTAGATTTTAATTAACAGTGACAAATTTTTCGGGTAGATAATGATTAAATTGTTTTTTTTTTTAGGTCCGAGAAATTCGTAAAGATAAAGAACATCGTGGCAAGGAAAAAAGAAAACGTATGCGAGCGGGTAATTCAGGTCGAAGGAGAAGATGTTGCATTCTATAACCTTTTGGTAATATCGTTATTTTATCATGTAATATGTTATAGCGCTTAATGTGTAAAAAGCCTCTAATGACATCGTAAAAACTGCACAATACTCTAGCTTGATCCTTTCAATATTCTAAAGCACAATTTTTTCAATGAATTCACAAGAACAACAAAAAAAAACATCTTATACTGTACAAATACTTAGTAACGTACTCGTAATTCTATCGTTCTACGATGAGATCTAATTAATTGCAAAATATTGTATAATATTGCCAATTAATTATTAATTACGCAGACGATCTTTATCGCACACGTTTAATTTTTTTTTTTTATTAATAAAGTACTGGTAGAAATCTATCGACGTTAGAATTTATCATGAATTTCGTAAAAATTTTAATCGAAGACGTCTCGTTTTTTAAATTATCGATCAAAAAAAAAAGACTTTATAGTTCAAGTAAAATCAAATCATTCATATATGCATGTATGTATGTATACATACCGTTTGCAGCAGTTGAAATAAAACTGTTCACTTGCCACGAATAGTGTTGTATATTGCTTGGATTGTTTTTTTACAATGATAAAAAATTTTACTATTTTAAGATTGACTTTTATCCAATAATATGTACTGTCAATCGTTGATACCTATTTTTAATTCTGTGGTATGTTTTTAAATTTTATTTTATTATTTCTTTTTTTTATATATAAAAGAATTTAATCTAAACTGTATTATTAATTTTTCTCAGTGAAAATTTATCTAGAGCGCGAGTTACTGCAGTAGATTTTTACTGAAATGAAGAAAAATATACAAATCAGTTTAATTCTTTGATATACAATACGATGTATCTTGTTATATCAAGTATATATATAGACTTTGAATTTTCTAAATACTATACAGTGATGTATATTGAGAATTATGCAACGATGCAATTATAATGGATAGTTGTAAGGTTGATCTATTAAATAAAAAAAAATGTTTATATAAATATATTACGGATTTTTTATGTGCTCTATTGTACAAAGGCGACGGTAAATTGTAAGAAAAAATGATTTTTTTTTTGATTATTATTTATTTTGGAGCACCTAGGTCAATATAAAATTGTCGTACACCTATAATATTCTGCAAATCACTATTTCACTGGCTTATACTTGTCGCTAAATATATATATTTGTTATAAATACACATACAAATATATAGAAGAATACTTGTATGCATAGATAAACTGTACTCTAATCACATATGAAATAGTAGGCTTGTGTGTAAACATATATATGTATATGGCACGTCAGTCTGGTACGTTAATTAATTGAGTTACGTTAATTCGTATGTATCATTAAATATTACTACGTGATACACTTTTTTTTTTTTTGCTTAAAATTTGTTCGTGGTGTTTGGCATAAATGTCGTTGATAGTTTAGCTACACTACCGTATCATTTCCATGTATTTTTGTTTATGTTTACTCAGCATTTCCGTAACTGTTACTAGTTGTTTTATTGTCGGCTGGAAAAAAAAAAAAAAAAAACCAAGAAGTTATTAATATTTCATGATTTTTTTTTGTAGATAAAAAATTAAAATTCCACAACATACTTGAGTTTTTGAGAGCAATTGAAGTTCACGCAAGTGTGAAACACAAATGTGATGCAGAGTTGCCAAATCTCGTGCTGTATCAGATACACATGAACTTTTATTTCGTAAATCGGTCGTTTCAGATTCCGGTTTTTCAACAACATTCTGCAACGAAAAAATTCTCTTGTTATTTTTTCTATTATATTTAAAATCATTTGTTAACAAAATACTTACTGATAATTGATCAAGAAAAACTACCATTCGTTCTTTATTTTTGAGAATAAATGGATTTACCACCTCCATATACGGCTCTTTACCACCAAATTCAACCAAATTCGCCAGATTTTGCAGACATTTAGCCACCATTACTAGCGATCTAAAATTAAATTAATTTTTATTTATCGTTAATTTTTAACAAGTTTGAATGATAAATAATTTTTACCTTGCTGCAGCAGGAGGTGGTGGCTCGGCAATGAGATTAAACGAGCGTGGATTGAGAATTGCTGGACACAGTAAACGCAGAAAAATAAATCCACTGACAACTCGAGTTCTCACGAGTCTCTCATGCGGCCATTTAGCCACAACAGCTCTCTGTAGACAGCCACAAATATATCTCAATGTTTTTGGACATGCATCGGGACTGGTAAAAATGCTGAGAGTAACTTCATCCAAAACTTGTAGCAAAAATTCCGCATTGCTGCAAGCATCCTCGGGAGAATCCATTTTCGTTGGATTTAATTCACAACTCTGCTTACTTTCAATTAATTTTACAATAGTATCACGCAGAGCAGCCTTTAAAAATGACGTACAAACTGATTTCATGTACAGATCCATCAGAGTTGTCGTAAGGCTAGCGGCTCTGAATAGCGTAGGCGTTTCATCTTCTTTATCAACTTCTGCCTGGTTTAGAGAACGCAATAAATCCGCTTCTTTCCGCTCGTGTCTAAATATCCGTAGTAAACTGTTGGCCAATGGTACGCGATCTAGGTGACAAACATCTGCGAGCGCACGAACTACGTGCAGCTCAGGATCTAATAGTAATTGCTGCAGTGGACTGTATTCCTCGGGTGGCATCGCCAGATCATGACGATATCGAATACGTAGACGCAAAACTCCCCACTCACCAATTGGAGTTACACCCGAAAGTGGGTACCACTCATCCATCTCTTCGCCGTTTAGCAAAGTTGCAAGTTCAACTGAAACCTCAGCTACTTCTGTGTCTTTACTTCGTTTTCCCTTGTTGTACAGTGTCAGAGAAAATGTCATAACATCCGGCGGAACATCCTCAAGAATAAATTCCTCGTCCCAAATTGGGTGCAAACCAGTTTTAACTTTTGTACGGGCAACTTTGACGTTGTTTAGTGCGACTATGATGAATGGATTGGGCACCAATTTGTAGGGGAGTCTGTGGGCGTCGAGAATGTGAAGATGAAGTGAGCGTAGTTCACGTAAACGTGCGACTTTTGGTGCTCGTGTTAATTGTGAGACACATAGTGGTTTCAATGCGTTTATCCAGTCCTGTGAATTTTCCGAATTTGGTGCTGCGAGGTATGTTATGGTTGCAAGACAGGGCAAAGCACGTTCTACCAATTGGAAACAGTGAGGTCGATCAAATACACTTTCGTGAACTTGATAGAGATAGGCACAGCTTAAATCTATAAGACCCTTCGGCTTTGTTCGCTTGGGATTGTCATACAAATATAGATGTGTGTCTGATGCATCAACTAGTAGTACGAAATACAGTGCCTTCCATTTTTTATTCTTCTCTGATTTTTTCTCCAGGTAGCCTTGCATCTTTATGCCCTTATTCTTCTTCGCACCCGATTGTTCGCGGCATTCTCGCAGGGTTGCATAGATTTTTTCGGCATGCTGCACCTCACGATTAACTCGCACACTGCCGTCCGGCTCTGTTACCATCGCCTGTACTAGCGTGTGTCCCTCGACAATTTGTTCCTTTCTGTAGCGATTAATCACGGCATCCAGACACTCAAATGTTCGTCCACCCATGAGATACCTCACGCCCTTCTTCTCAATTCGAAATCGTTGAATTTGATTGTTGATGTGGAAAAAGAGTGAATAGTCGCCAGGGCTGTTATCCGAGGGTCTGACTAGAAAACTTCCTGGCCCGGCTTTTACTAGCATGTCCACTGCCTCACTCTTGGTTACATTTGGATGGAACCAAGAAAATACTGTGTTTGGATCAATTGAATCATCCAGATCTTCCACTAGTTCTCGAAATATTAGACCCTGTTCTCCAGTTCTGTGGGCTGTTACCCAAAGCCAACCATCACCCATGTCGTTGTGCACGAAAAATATATCGCCCTTTTGGAAACTCAGTTCATCAGTGTCTGGCATTTTTGTATATGGCAAAATAGCGACGATTCGTTTCTTGTCATTGACTGGCTCGGGCGGAGGAGTCGGGTGTATTAGTCGTTCTCGTTTCAATAAGTCTGAGCAATGAGTGTAATAAGCCACTAAGTCGGACAAACTGTTAAATTGACGACCGCCAATGTAATAATCACCGCAAACAGCTGTGATTCTAAAGTGATTAATTCCAGTTCGTCCTAAGTACGATAGTACATAACTCCCAGGTTTTCGGTCGCTTTCACGGACCAAGTAACTGCCCATTTTACTCGCATCCCACAATCGTTCCTCCGCCGTAAATCTGTCAAGTCTGCCATGATACCATCTACAGAATTATTTATAAAATATTTTTATCAAAATAAAAAGCTAGTTAGTATATTGAGAATATAAAAAAACTCACTGATTCTCGGGCGGAGCAGTTAAAAGTGTTGCATTGGCACTGTCCGGTTCCTCAGTGTCGTGTGGATCATCCGGAATATTTTCTAGAAAAGGATCGAATTCACTCTCGGCATTCAATAATTCATTCGGCCCTCCATCTTCACTTCCAGTGCTCGGAGATCCACCTTTGCTCGGGTGGTCAATCTAAAATTAAACACTCACTGTCAAGCATAATGAGAAATAACCGTTCTGTTACACAGTCTGCAATTGTGACGGATAAAAACACATCATCGGTGTTACGATCTTTATCCTACGCTGTCAGAGGACAAAAAACACCGATGACGCTCTTATATTCACGCAAACTTGGTCTGCGAATTATAAACTAAGCCAACATTATTACCATTGTTAGTTGGATCATGTAGTTCGTTTGATTAATGGAGTACTGCGTTGATTGTTGGATAGATGAATATTATCTTACCTTAGAACTATTGGATACGCTGGGACCACCGCGGACAAATTCAGCCATTTCAGTTGGATGTAGTTTTACGAGAAAATCATTAATATTATGTATAAAAACTCGCTACACTAGATGTCGAAGCACCGCGTTGGCTATATCATTGCTCTTTGGGCTTCTAGTTGTGATACGATAAAAATTCTTTCAAAGAGAACAAAATGTATTGACGTTTCCCGACATCCATTTTATCACTACACATACGCATGTACATATGTACATATTACATTGTGATGTATCTACACACGCGCTGCCCACGGAAAATGCATACTGCCATTTTGTGAGAAACATCAACTATAAAGTATTCTGTTTTATCTTTAGATGTTATAGATAGTTTGGTCGGTAAAGCAGTTCATTGTATATACCGCGTGACCATGAAATTGAGTCTGTCACGATTATGACATGACGACGTGGGGAAAATGATGGTGTGCTGTCATAATTGAGATTACAAATTTAAATGTAAATATTTCAAACGAGCCGAGCTTAACTCTGCAGTGCTATGGTTGAAATGCAGCGGAGAAGTCGTAAAAACAGTGATACAATGACGCTGATTCGAGATTGGAGGCAAGCCCTCCAAACTCCGCATATTTACAGAGTAGGAAACAGTGCATTAAGGGTCCAAAGTCAATTTTTAATTTTATTTGTAATTATATTACTAGTGCCTATTGTTCTTTATACGTATCCATCGCTCTTTAGCACCATATGCTCATCAGATGAAAAAATTTCAAGGCCTTCCCTGAGCTGGCAATACAATGATACTTATCCCATAACCACACCAATTAAAACAGCCACTGGGATCACGTATTCTATTGCGATTATTAGTGATCTCGACTTGGAATCCAAGAAATCAGGAAAAAAGACATCTTGGATTAGTTATCTGAAGAAGGGAAAACTATTTTGGATGCCTCAAAGTAACCAAATTTCAGTGAGTTTTTCTGATGAAAAAACACTGTCCTCACATTTTTCCTTGGCTGATCGGGGCATGGAGTTATCAGAGTTGGTGACATTTGATGGACAACTTGTAAGCTTTGACGATAGGACTGGCCTTGTATATCTTATCGATGATGATAAGTCATATCCTTGGGTTGTGCTTATGGATGGAAATGGCAAAGATCTAAAAGGTAAATATTCTCGTTTGTCAATCTTGAGCTCAATCAATAAATTTTCTTGGTATTTTAATTAACAGGTTTTAAATCAGAATGGGCTACAGTTAAAGACAAGGAATTGTATATTGGCAGCATGGGAAAAGAGTGGACGTCAGCTGATGGAATATACATTCACAGTAATCCCATGTGGATAAAAATTATCTCACCGCGTGGTGAAGTACGTTCAGTCAATTGGATTGACAATTATAAAAAATTACGACAAGCTCTTAATATTGAGTTTCCAGGTATCCATTTGTAAATGTTGAACATTTGAATTTTCAAGTATATTAATGATTGTTAATTATAGGCTATATGATTCATGAGTCAGGCGTTTGGAGTAGTATTCACAATGCCTGGTTTTTCCTGCCTCGACGATGTTCTAAAGATCCATACAATGAGACACAGGATGAAATGATGAGTTGTAATGTGTTATTAAGAGCTACAGAGAGCTTTGAAAAAGTCAAGGTATGTTTTTAAATAGTAGTGTAATCTTGGCAAAAAATTTTAGTATTGAAAAACTGAAATTTAACAATAAAAAAAATATTTTCATGCTTAAAATTGTTGAAAATTCATGGTAATTGTTGTGTAAGAGCAAAAATTATTAGTTTATACTATTTCTTTACAAAACTAAAAAGCATTAAAAAGTGATTGTTGTTAAAAATTGTTTCTCTGATCATTTAAAAATTTTCAGTTTTTTACTACACGGTAATTTTTAGCCGAGATTATTCCACATATTTAATACATAGATTTATAAATTAATTTCTACCGCTTTCAGGTAATTAAAATTAATAATCCATCAGCTACTAAGGGATTTTCCAGTTTTAAATTCCTTCCTGGCTCCAATGATACAATTATTGTTGCTCTAAAATCGGAGGAATTTAAAGGAGATACTGCAACATATATTACAGCATTCAATATTGATGGTACAATTTTTTTAGAGGATACTAAAATAGCTACATTGAAATTTGAAGGTCTTGAATTTGTATGATCTACCTCAGTAGGTTTAGAAAGAAATTTTTTATTAATGTACATATCTAGAATTAATATGTTGAGCATAATGACTTTTTATGGGGCAAATAAATAATTTGCATTATGCTAAATTAAATTATCGTGAGATTAGTCGAATTTTATGGGAACAATATACGCACGCGTATGCAGTTTTATTCTTCTGCGCTTGCGAACAATGCGGGCCAAATCTAGTGCCAGTATTATACAGTATATATTTTTACCACCAATATATTCATCTGCAAATTTAAGCGCAGTTAATCCATTGTTTTCAAACCTCTTTCATGCTTGCAAAATGTTTGAGATGAGCATGTGTGAATGTTTTATAAAATTCGCCTTTCGCCGAGAAATCAATACAATTTCTATACGGAATACTCCCACGTAAAAAAAAAACAGCAAACCAACCCATCTGGAAATCGCACCCTGAATGGGTTAGTTTCGACTTAATATTGTAAGTGTATTTGCAATTTATAAATTATTTATTCCTTAAAAAATATCAGAGATTCTGCTTGGATAAATGTAATTAATTAATTAATTTTTCAACTTGAAGTTTTTTTATTCGACATTATCCTGATGTTCTCATTGTTTCTAACAATACACACAGTGTGTTGTTGCACTTCTTGAGCTGAAATGGCTACTTCGGAACCAGATTGGAGTGTAGCTAAAAAAGGCTTGACCCTTTTTTTAAATAACAAGCCGGAAGAGGCAGAAGCTCTGTTTGCACAGAGGTCAGGAAGCTTTCACATTAAGGCCGCACGATGTTACATGTTTTTCATGGTAAAATCAATATTTTTATCTCGAAAAATTAACACTATTGAGTTAGAAAATTGACGTTTACCCACAAAAATAATCACTGATCATTGGATAATCACTTAAAACATTGAATCTACGAAAATGTCAGTTATCAAACTCAATAAATCAAGTAGAATTCATCCTAAATTAATTTTTAAATCACTGTGAAATATTTCAGAACGCTCTTATGACGTTTGAGGATGAAAAACTTCAGCAGGCCGTGAAATTATTGCGTGAAACTGAGCGAGAATGTTCGAATGATGTTGGCTGGCTCAAATCCATGACAAATAAAGTTTTTCGAGCACAATCACCAAATGCAAGTCGACTCCTACATGTATTTTAAATCTTTACTAATTAATTCTTCATTTCAAGGATGATTATGCGGGGAAATTGGAGCGACAAATCGTCCTGGCTGATACCCAAGTGTGTGCAGCGATGCTTGTTCTTCTGCAACAGGAAGTCAGTAGTTACGTACGAGGTGGATGGATGATGCGCAAAGCTTGGCGAATTTATCAGCATACATACTGTCAAATTCTCCAACTTTACCGTCGAACCTTCGGCTTAAATCCGTCAGGTTTCAACGGCAATTACAGTGACAACGGATTTCTCAGTCCACGCAACTTAAATTGGTCTACAAATTCGTGCAATGGTTCTCCATCAACTTCTACGCCCATTTTATCACCCTCGTCGTTGCGAAGCTCTTTTTCCATGATTTTCTCACTCACCGGCATGACAGCAGAGCCAGAGTCTAAGTAAATAATCAACCTGTCATCCAGTCACTCATTTTACGGGTATTGTATTTTTTTCTTGTAGTTTTGTCGAGCCAGCAGAGATCGTTCGACTAATGTCGGCTGTAAGCTTTGGATATGGGATTTTCCAGTTGTGCGTCAGCCTTGTGCCACCCTCACTGCTTAAACTCATCCATTTCCTCGGGTTTGAGGGCGATAGACGAGCCGGTTTGACAGCGCTCATGTATGCTCGACTCAGTGAAGACATGCGAGCTCCTCTTGCCACGTAAATCCGCTTAAACTTGTTTTTAAAATCGTTGAAATATTTTTTAATGACGTTGTTTCATGGGTATGTAGACTGTCTCTCCTGTGCTACCACACGATCATCCGGCCTTTTTGCTTCCCACACGACTGGAACATAAAATCCGGAGTGGACGCAGCCAAACAATTGATCAGCGAGTGCCAAACTGAGTACAATGCTGGCTCACTCTTCCTCTTCTTCGCCGGTCGAACTGAGCGGCTTCAAGTGACTATATTTTTTCTGTCGAAAAATAAAATTTCAGCAAAACTAATGTCTTGGTTTTCTAGTCAAATATTGACGCGGCTCTGGCGTCGTATGGAAGGGCAATGGCAACGTCTGCTCAACGTGAAATTCAACTTTTGTGTCTTCACGAGGTTGCTTGGTGTCATCTTATACGATTGAATTATTTCGAGGCGCACAATTCATTCGCACGTTTGCAAAATGAATCTCGATGGTGTGAAAGTGTCTATGCCTACTTGGCAGCAGGTATTCTTTTTTTAAATAAATCTATGCAGGAGAATTAATTATTTATGATTTTCAGTGTGCTCTGGTGCTAACGGCAGATCTGACGACATTGTAACAACCTACAAGCAAATAATGACAATGATTGCTACTGCTACAAAAATTACGCAACTGGATACATTTGTTTCGAGGCGTGTTACGAAGCTTGTCGATCAAAATGAGGGGGTTTATCCCCCTGTATACTACAAAATGCTTGTTTACGAGATACTTTACTTGTGGAACGCCATGTCTTCGTGCTCGGCAGACTCCCTGCACGATATTATAGCAGGTATATTGTCTAAATTAATTTTAAAAAATGCAGTCTTCAAGGCTGACTGACCCTTTGACTCTCTCTCTCTCTCAGAGTGTAAAGCAAGCGTGAACGATGAGCCAATGGTTGGATTATCGTATTTAGTATCTGGAGCCGCGCATTTATATCTTGGCGAGACGGTGACTGCTGTAAAATGCTTCCGGAATTGTTTGAAAAGACGCGTTCCAGCAAACGATATTGAAGATCAGCATGTCAGCTCATTTGCGTTATATGAACTTGGCTCGAGCTTGTGTAACACAAACGTGAGTAGTCAGCAATTGTTTGCAATGTAAACAATAAAAAAAACAGATGAAGAAATAATCTGTTGGCTTAACCTGGTTTTGCCTGATGTGTTTTTACAGCGGCCAGAGGAAGGCAAAACAGCTCTGATGAAAGCACAGTCGCAGTACAACAATTACGATTTTGAGAGTCGTTTGAGTATGCGAATACATTCCGCACTAAAGGCACACTCTTAAATATTTATAGTCTCGATGAATAGAAAAAAGAATACCCACATGCCTTTTAATATATAATATTTCCAGGTAGCTCAGTAAAAAAGTCACCGTCCAAAGTATAACAAGCCAAATTATTGATATACTGTGTATTTATGTGTTATTATTGTTTTTACCGCGTGCGTTATATTATGTACGTGTTGAATTAATATGATACAAGAAAATAATAAATATTAATGAAGTTGTAATAAAGTTGACGATAAAGAAATTGCACACGAGATTGCGGCCAAGTTCCGGGCGTGACAACAAGTTTCGATGATTTTCTGTCAACAACGACGATGATATTGGCCAGATGAGTGTCCGCACTGGATGTTGCTGTATCAATTCGGATAGTTGCTTGGTGGGCAATAATAGGCGTCGATCTGGCCGATATTACGGGATTATAAGGCCTCTGGCATTTTTTGTCGTTACAACCCTACTCGGTAAGACATCACAACAAACTTAAACATGTTGACATATTGGTTTTTAATTTACCTGCTTTACAGCCATCACTGTTTCACACATTTGCGATAAATTCTCGGCCAATACATCGCTCAGAATCATCAAATCAGATTTGACAAATCTTCGCAAGCATTTGAAAACCCTTTCGGTAATCGGTAATCCATATTTTTAGCTATTTAAAAATTGTTTAATCCTCGATATGATTGATATTGTAGGTCGAGGTGAAAAATATTGTAGAAATGCGCGACGAATTGAAAGGAAAAATTCGTGAAGTTAGTGTAACTATTCCTAAAATTTCTGAAGCTGTTCAAAAGCTTACAGATAAAGTTTCTGAAGGTAAAAATTATTCATCCATTTAAATTATTATTTTTCAACTGTCTCATGTTGTTTTTCACAATCTTACGTGATAATATCAAATCGAATCGAATTATTTTTATTGAAAAATCCATTGATAGATGTTGGACATGACTCTCACCGTGAAAAATCAGTGCGTGAAGTGGTGAAACACGAATTGAGAACGTACGACGCTGATAAAACCGGCCACACCGACTATGCCCTGAAGGACTTGGGTGGTAGAATTATCTCGACGCCAGATACAGAGACCTATGACAACGATTCCGGGATAACAGTCTTTGGCATTTCAATTTGTCCGTCTCAGAACCGACCTGACTCGATAATTCAGGTAATAAACACGTTTAAAAAATATTATAACAGTTAATTCAAGCGAAATTCGCCATAGACTGGAGCCCTACCAGGTCAATGCTGGTCTTTCAAAGGTGACAAAGGCTCTGTGGTGATTAAATTGATGGACAGCGTGCATGTAACGAGTGTAAGCCTTGAACACATCACTCCTGACATGGCTCCAACTGGTGAAACCTCATCAGCTCCACGCGATTTCTCCGTTTGGGTACTTCTGCATCTTTACACTTACTCTCCCTGTCAAGTAATCGATTTTTTTTCCTCTTTCTTCATATGCAGGGTCTCAAAACACCGGATGATAGAGATGGATTTTTGTTTGGTGAATTTAAATATGACAATTCCGAGGCACCCATACAAATGTTTCCTGTGCAAAATGGCTCGACAGATGCCTTTGAATTCATTCAATTTAAATTTCAATCAAACAGTGGCAATCCGAATTACACATGTGTTTACAGAATTCGTGTACATGGAACACTCAAACGATAATAATGTGTAAAAATGAGTATATACAATTTTTGAACGTGTTCATCACTCAATTTATTACTCATGTACATTCTGCCCTTTAAGATTCAATATTCCTCGCTAGATATTATTTATTTATTTTGTATACTCTATATACTCTAGGGCTTGCGATACCATTTTTTTTTATATTAACTTTTTTTTTGCTTCACACTCATCCCAGTATTGCGTATATTCGATCGAATATGTGTTTGTTTTTTTTTCTTTTTTTTCACAGCACTCACATACATTTTTTGGTGCTTTTTTTACACGTCTTTTCACTGTTGTAACAAATAAAACAGGGGTAAACTCAATGTCGTGATAGTTTATATATTTATAATCGATCGCATGAATGGTGGTGGCGGTTTCGGCGTTTTTTTTTCTCTTGGGCGAACAAATTTTTCGAAAATCATACGAGTTAGGAAGTAGGGTGCAGGTTTTTTAGACCTAGGGCGAAAGACAGCACAGCGCGATAGAGAGGAACTATTAGAAGACTTAAGGCTACTACGGCGATGGCTCTGTTGGTTTTTTTCTTCAGAGTTTCACGTACTGATACTCTGATTTGAGCCATGAAGAAACGGTCACCGTACCCAGAGAAGACACGTTAGTTTGTGCTCAGCAAAAGCTGCTGAACTTGACGTTTAGAGGCACCGGTACCGCGCGAACGCTCGCCTAACGATCGCGAAGGCATAGTTTTTTTGTCTCGATAACACTTTTAATATCTATACTTTGTAGTATCAAAATAAACCTGCACATCAAGTGTAGATAGATTTTTCTATGTACATCGTAGAATTATCTATGTAATTTTTAATCACCGACTTTTTTCATCATCATTATCATCACCATTGTCACCAACTTCTTCATCACTGTGTAAAGTTACTATGAATATGATTCCATGAATTTCTGCTGTGGCTGTGTACATTTTTTACTTTTGTTCGTCCCCGTTTTAGATTTTTGTCTTCAGGAAATAGACTATGATTGAAATATATCACAGATGTTAATGAAAATCTTCTAAGTCATACAATAGACGTGAAAATAATGTCAGTATTATATACGGAAGAATATAATATATTTGATGTAAATTTTTCTTTTTGTATTCTCGCTGTACGAAGAATATCATTCTACAAATCGCCGCGAAGAGAAATGTATAATGTATCTAGCAATTCCTACGTTACCCAAACTCTCGTGCATATATAAAGAGGAGCACGATAGATGGGTGAAAGATTGTCATCATTCCATATGGCAGAGCGTATATAGAGAAGAAAGAGTGTCTGTTTTTTTTCCTGTCTCGCAGTATTACGTTTAATAATGAATTTTTTTTTCACGCTTCAGCTCATATTTGATTGTCGTCTACGATTCAATACTACGATCTATATAATAAATTCTAGTTTTTTTTTTTAAACTCACTCGCGAGCGTCAATTCAACAGTGCTCGACTTTCAAAATATGTGCAGCGCGGGAGCGCGCGATGATTTTTCATGAAGCCTATATTGTCATTGACTATAAACTCGTCGTATTTCGGTCTGTAGTCCGAAGAAATTCACGGTCTAGACATTTTTCTTTCTTTTTTCTTTCCTTTTCACCCACAACATGTACGCCTACTTAAATACTAAATTTTTTTGTTTTCGCCTAACAACTATTGCTTAATTTTATAAACGGACTATGGAAGATTTATCACCAACTATAACGAAGCTCACGCCTCCTCGTGATCCTGTTGTGCGATGACGATATCGTCAATTTGCGAAGACTCCGAGTCAATGTCATTCAATACGCTCTCTAAATAGCCACTTGAGTCAACAATGATACTTATGCTTTTTTGGTGGCTCTCTGAACCCGTTGAATTGTCATCCACGTCCTCGTCAACGTAGATTTTAACCTCAGCCTCTAGATCTCGTATTGGAGTGCCATGAAGCATCACTTTATTAAGATTTTCTTCGGCTGCGCTAGTCGCGCTAGGCGCTTCGGCTTCCTCGCTCGGTCTGACGTACAACTCATCAATATTAGTACCCTGAGACGACGAGAACTGTTGGTCGTTTTCCGCGCGAGTTGTGCTCTTGAGCTTGGACGGTCTCCTCTCGTTTATTACTGAGTGCACATCAAGGTCCGCGCAAGCTTTCGCTACTTCCACTGGTCTTCGGCTCTTTGCCAAAAGCCGCACATTGTCACTTGCATCACTCACTGTTAGAAGATAATTTGACGATTTCACAGACGACGATACTGCAGAGATAAAATTCGTACTAGCATCACTCTGCTGACTCGATTGAGACTCATCAAAAGATCTTTTGTACACGGTTTCCATTGTTGTTTTTTCATGTTCAAACTCTGCCTCGGGGTGTACTATGTGGCTTGATGTCGTGTAGTTGGGCAGACTTTTTTGAGAAATTATTCGCGGTACACTCAAATTGCTCAAGGGCTTGCGCATCATTATTTCCTGCATCTCGAATGGTGTCACGATTGGTAACAGAGGCCCTTGTTGTTCAGAGTGGAATGTCTGACGGCGCTTTAAACGAATTTTCGCCATACGACTTGTACGGTGAGATGAACTTCTGCGTCGCCCACTTCTCCTCACGCCTGGGCTCGATGAGTCTGGACAGTAAAAAAAAAAAAAACGTCGTAAAAACTTTGATAATATATTGTGCCAAAGACCAGGTTTTCTTCGTAAAACGTTAAAATTCATGTTGAGATGTTTAAAATGAATTTTAAGGGTGTTTGGGTGTGATAGAAAATTTTTTTGTTTTTTGTAAAATTTTTCAAACGGGCAGACCCCTTTGATTTCTGGCAGATTTCATGATTTTTTTCAGTTTTTCGGCGACAAATCGATAACTAAGCCTGATAATGAAAATTATTATAAGAGTTAAATTATTTATTATTAAATTATCTATAAAAAATGTTAAATAAATTTTTTTGTATCTATCTTAGTTTTTAAGATTTTATTGATTTTTGAAAATTTTAATTTTTCAAAATATCTCGAAAACTAAGTAAAATATCAAAAAAATTTATTCTATATTTATTGTAGTAAATTAAATTTACTATTATTTATGTTGTATAAGATTTTTCATTATTGCACTTAGTTGGATATCTTACCGAGTTATCAGTAAAAAACCGAAAAAGTCGTAAAAACAGCGAGATTTCCGATGATTATATGAAATAGATGGAAAACAATTTTTTTTTCTAATTAAACACCACAAAATTCAATATTAAAATTAGTTGAAATAATAACTATAGTTAAATTTGTTTTTGGCTGGCATAACGTAGGTTATACTACTAGAAAATATGAAAGTATTGATTTTTCAATGAAATATTGAAAGAAAAAATAATAATACGTCCTTTTAAGATTAGTAATGTCTATATAAATATGAAAATATTTTGGAATATTACCATCTGTGTAGATCTGGCGTTCCGAGGGTGGATTATAGATAAAATTTGATGGCAACGAGCGAACTTTAGAGAGGCCTGGTCTTGAATAATCAAGAATTCTCCCTTTCAAATACTCTCCATGAAATTCACGTAGTCCTTTGTCATCGTAATCCTCATATCTACGAAATCTGTCGATTCGACTGAATTTTTCAATTTTATCATCATCCTGTCTAACAAATTCATCATCAATATCCTGATTAGCATTTTCTTCAGCCTCCTCTTCAGCCATTTCAAGCAATTCTTCTTGCTCGGCTGCAAGTTCGCGCTCTAATTGCATCTCCATATCCAACTCATCTTCCATATGCTTGTGACTTTCTTCGAGATGTTTCATGAGCACAGCAACAACAACATTTACGAGAACAAACTGTGCCATGAGAACAAAAATAACGAAGAATATCGGAGCAATAATTGTACTAACACAACAATTTTTAACACAGTCTGTCGAGTCGTCACAATCATCGCGCAGAGTGTCTTTCATAATTCCATTCCAATTGTCACCGGTGGCCACCCTGAATAGGGTCAAGAAAGCCATGCCAAAGTTGCTAAAATGCGCATGCTCACCAAGACCTTGGCATGGCATTTCATCGCTACATTCTGTGGGATTTTTCGATAGCAATAAAAATTTACTAGCTCCTGTAAAAGGCAACATTTTTACTAGTTTAATGGCTTACCAAGTCGGCCAAATAATTCAACTCCCAGGGCAGCAAAGATGAAAAATAAGAGGAAAAATAAGAGACCCAGATTCCCAACTTGTGGCAATGCCTGCATCACCGTGTCGAGAAGAGCTCGTATTCCCTTAGCCATTTTTAAGAGCTTCAAAACTGTAAAATAAAACGAATACGTGAGCTATAAACTCGAATTTATTCTTCTCAATTTTATGATGTAAATAAAAAACAAAAACAAACCTCGAGCAATTCGTAAAACTCTCATTACTCGTATTATCGTTGGATTGATTGGTATTATCTTTGATTCAAGTTCTTCAAGTACAATACCAACAACTGATAGTATAACAATTCCAATATCTAATTGATTCCATTTATCTTTTAGATATAATTGAATACCCAGTGCCACAAGTTTCATTATTGATTCGAGTATGAAGACGGCAGTAAAAAAATAATTAAAAATCTTCAATGCATATGTCAGTGCCTTTGGCATCATATAGAATTCCATTGCCATTGTCACGACATTTAATCCAATTACCGCTGCTATTGCTAGATCAAAGTACTTTGAGGTCACAACATTGTGTACAAATAGTCTTGCCTTTGAATAATTTGTATAGTATGGCGGTTCATGCATTTCTAAAATGAAAAGAAATTAATTATTACATCTTAATGATCTGTATTAATTATACTGTCAATTTACATTTTTATCTTCACTTACTGCGCCGTTTTTTTTCCATCTGCAGTGCCCGTTTTGCCGCTCTACGGACACGCTCCTCTTTTTCTTGCTCCTCACGACAGCGATGGAAATTCTCCACAACCACCCCAACAAACATATTCAAAACGAAGAAACCCACAAGTAGAATAAAGGCAATAAAATACAGCAGTCGCCATTCAGAGTAATTTTCTTCAGGCTAAAAAATTCAAATGGTTTTATTAAAAAACAGAATTTCCAACTTGATATTTTGAATACAATTTTTTTGTACCTGCTGATCCACTCCAACTGCGTCGAGACCCGTGTACATGATATTAACCCAACCATCTCGCGATGACAGCACAAAAAGTGACATAAGTGCTTTGCCAAGATCGTCAAAATTGTATTTACGGTTGATCCAGACGTTTCGCTTATCTGCCAAACAGTCAGTTTTATTGCGAACATTTTTGATGTCAGGCCCGTCACAAAAATAGAATGCTCCCTTGAACAATTGTACTCCAAGTATACCAAAGATGATGAAGAAGGTGCAGCATATGAGAACAATGTTGCCAATAGGCCTGAGTGACGATAACAATGTTTGGACAACGAGCTTTAGGCCCGGTGCACGATTTATCACGCGTAGCGGCCTCAACGAACGCAACAGACGAAATACTCTCAATATTCCAAATATACGCGGACTACTGGACGATATTAGAGACATCAATAAATCAACAATGGAGATTATAACAAGCGCACCGTCCATGATATTCCACCCTGATGTAAAATAGGCATCTGGACCGTAGAACATGCCAGAAGCCACCACCTGATGATAATAAATGTGCCTTTGAATATATTTCAACTTGTTTTATCCGCGTCGTTTGAAAGTTTGTATTTTACATGAGTCGCGCGTAAAATCCACAAGCTCAAATGGGCAAAAAGAAAAATTTTCTGGTGAAAAATTTGCGTTTTTTTTTCATATTCAAACAATTTTGACAGGTCGTTTATTATTTGTTTTAATAGATATAAATGTTTTTTTTTTTTTTGGCTTGTGGAAACTCGTAATTACAAACTTTTAAACGTATTTTAAGTTGGATAATTTTTTTTTTAGAATGTAATGAATTACCTTAACAAACATTTCGATGGCAAACACAACGGTAAAAACATAATTGGCAGTGGCGAGAAAAAGTCGCTCTCGACTGTCGGCAGATATTGTAGGACGTTCCATGGCGAGAGTAATGCAATTGAGGCCTATAAAAGCCAATACAACATTGTCAAACCATTTTCGCTCGACGAACCATCGGCACGAGCTGCGAAATCTATTGTTTGGTGAAAATATGTATAGGGAATAGTCATCGCGCTCCTTCAGGCATCCTTTCGGCTCGAGAAACATGAAGAATTTTCGAATTCGATCTACACTGCTGGCCGTACTGGCGCCCTCGTTAGACGGCGGTGTTTGTTCACCCCCTCGTGTTGGTGCGTATCTCTCGCCTTCCGGGTCATCCGCGATGCGTTTCACTCGCGGCAATGCACCCGTATCAATTGTTAGATTATTGATTGTACGCGGTGTTGAGCTTGGCGGGATGTCGTCGTATGGTAAGACTTTGCGCGATGGAACAATATCGTAGCTCCGCAGGGAATTTCGCCGAGAGAGATCATCGATCCATCTCATCTGCAACATTTTTTTTGCAACATGCTTAATAGTACACTTTAAATAGTCGTGCTGACAATCAGTCAAGCGCGCACAATGCATGCATACTCTTAAAAACGAAACAAAACAAAACACCGATAAAACCGTCATTTCACTCGATGGAAATTGTATATTTTTTCATTTTAGAATTTCTTTTTTATCGATCAGATTTTAATTGTCATTTATTATTTTACGAAAATCAATAGTTAAGGTTTTTTTTATCTAAACAAATTGTCTTATTAATGTTTAAAAAACGAACGAAATTTTTTCATAATAAAAGTTTACAGACTATCGAGAATTTTTTCGCCAGTTTTAAAGTTTTTCAGTAGTATAATCGATGTTATGTCAGCCAGAACAATTATTTTTAGTTTTTTCAATTGAAACAATTTTAACAATGAATTTCAAGATGTTTAATGAAGAAAAAAAAAATTTTTTTTCAATTTTTTGCAAAAGATCATATTTTGTTGAAAATTACGTCACTTTTTGAGATTTTTTTGGTTTTTTGTCGATAACTCGATAACTAAGGGAGATAACAAAAAATACTAAAGAAGTTAAATGATAGGGTGTAAAATTTCCTACAAAAAATGTAGATAAAAATTTTCTGATATTTTGCTTTGTTTTTGAGATATTTTGAAAAACAAAATTTTTCAAAAATCCGTAATATCTCAAAAACTAATAAACATAGAAAAAAAGTTTATTGAACCTTTTTTGTAGAGAATTTAATATCAAATCATTTACTTCTCATAGTATTTTTCATTATCATCCATATTTATCAAGTTATCGCTAAAAAATTGAAAAAAATCACGAAATTGCTCGATTTCCAAGGTAATATAACCTCTTGAAATTTCATTAAAAAAAAAATTTTTTTTTTTTTTTCAACCGACTGTCTTAAAATTCATTTTAAATATATTGAATAATAAATAAATATTTTTTTGATATAAATAACTGTTTTCTATAGGGTAACTAATGCGTAAATTAAAATCTGACTTTTTTTTAATACTGAATCATGCGCCGAAAAAACATATATAGTTTGAATGTCATAGATCAAGCGTTTGTGCCACAAAAACCGAGAAATATTATCTCTGGATGTTGAAAAAAGAGTATATAAAATATTCCCCAGTTATAAAGCAAAACACTGCATGCGGAAAAAAAATAATAAATTCTGACACATTGATACCTGACGAGAAGTCGTATAACAATATCCAACTGACGAGCTGTGACTCCTAATAGAGTTGTTGGGGCTCAAACTGCGGTTGTGCGGGGAAATCACAGCGGAACGATGATTATTTGGCGCATCCCTCTGTGTGTCGTTTCGTATTGAACCATGCAGGTATCCAGCACTGTAACCCATATAGTCACTCGAGCACAGTCTGCCGAGGAAAATCCATACATTACTATAAACTGCACTAGAACTTTTGCAGACAGATCAACGCGTTAATGAAGCGCATCTCAATTCTCTCATTACCCAGAGTTCGATCCAGTGTTACGACCATTGTTTAAAACTGTCGTTTGACCTGGTGAATCTTCGTCGCTTTGAGACCATCGTTTGCGGCACATAGACGGCCGCGACAAGCGCCACGAGTATCCTCGTCTAATTCTCGGTGGACTCGATGGCTCGCGTTGCGGCGAGGAATTTGTCATAAATGTCGTTAATCCTTGGCTCACTCGCCTCGAGATTATTTGGCTGCCCACCAAATTATTCGTTGCATACCGATTGTTCTCCGGGAGCTTGAGGAATCCCGACGGTATGCTACACTGGCTCTGCAGAGGAGAGAAAATCAGCGCATTTTTCTCTACAGAAATACTGATCGCAATGCCCGGCAATTGAATCAAAGTGAACTCACGCTCGATCTATCTATCGACTCTATGGAAAGATTCGTTGGATAGATAGCGCGACAGTTGAGATCTCGATATCCCGGGTCTAAAGTTGTGTTGGGGCTGTCTTGAGGGGTTGCCGCCGTGTGGATGATTGTAGGGGGTTGGCTGGTTGTTCCACTCATCATTTTACTCTCCTTCTGGATGTTGCATTTCAGCTCATCAATCGCCACTGTCTTCCACGTGCGATTGCTCTTATTGCGACTGCAGTTGTCCTTGTATTTCTGCAAGTCATCTACACTCTGCCAGGAATTTTTTCGTTCCTATATAAGAAATATGTCGTTAGTATCGCTGTAAAAGCTTGAGAAGAAAGTTTTAGTTTACTTGAGTATAAGTATCACTGTCAGATATTGAATGCGAGCCGGAGAATCTTGAACTGGATCCCTCGTCACTGCCTCCTGCTTCTTTTGATGCAAGTTTCGCCATTTCCCGCTGCTCACGTTCACGCCGTTCGTTTCTCTTCAATTTAAATATAATCAATTGAATTTATTTACGTTTTATCACATAAAAGTAAGGATAATACTGTACCTCTGATGAAAATCCCTCGACTAAGATGGCAACGAGTAAATTAAATAAAACGTAATTGCCAAAAGTCATGAGGGCAACGAAATACAGTGCTGCCCAGTGCGATGTTTTCTGCATGCCGTTGAAGAGAACAACGTTCCAATCTTCTTGAGTTAGTATCTATATTAAACAATAAAAATAACGTAATGTCGACAGTGTGTTATTGAATGACGTTTGCTATAGTATAGAGAGAGAGAGTGAAGATAACGATCGGAGCAGAGAGAAAAAAATTCGATGTATGATTTTTTATGACAAAAATTTGCGATACACTGGCATATCAGTGTTGTATCAATAATATACATATGCATTTACATATCCGGCGGATATATGTATGCATTTATGTACTACTGGCATGCTTCCACCGTTATTCACTCGATGTTGGCATGGAAAATACATTCGCGAGAGGTTTTTACGAGCGCCGTGTGTCAGAGAGTACAACGACATTTATATACTTAAAGAGTTAATACAGAGAGAGGAGTAAACAGAGAAAGACGAATAAGTTGGCATAATATAAATAGATATTGTATAGAATAGAGCTTGAGATAATAGTGGTGAGAAAGGCAGTAATTAAATGATGGAAAAAGCGGAACATTGGTACCTGAAATACTGTGACCAATGCCCAGACGATGTCGTTGAAATGTTTGCGATCACACCGACACATTGGGTGGCGTGATACCACCTCGGCACAGGTGCACGGCCGACTCCGGTCCGCCCACATGCAAAACTTACCCCCGAACAGGTACATCCCCAGTATGCTGCAACCGAGACAATCCGCTGGCCTAGAGTATCATTAAAGCCGACTTTTGCCAGCTCAATAACACGGACTAAGATATAGTACGAATGTTATAAACATGGAGCCAGTGTGTCCGCCTGTTTTTTTTTTTTTACATCGAATGTGTGCATGTATATGTGCGTTAGAATGGCGCAAAAAATCGACTATTTTCATTTTACAGTTTTTGGATTAAAAAAAATCATAGTATATTATGTTTTGAGAATTTTTTTAAACAATTAGTTGGATACGAATATTTTTTAACGTCACTCACAAATTTAAAAATTTGCAAAAATTTTATAATCTATTTTTGTGAGTTTCAAAATTCATAAATGACCTCTAAAACTGCTTGTATCGAGTTAATTTTTGGAGAGAGCTCTTAGAACATGATAAATTATGATTTTTTTGATACGAGACCTGAAAAACAAAAAATAGTGAGTTTTTTTTTTGCGCCACTCTAATATACATATTTATAAAAGCACCAGTGGTTGAGCCAACTAATTTTTATAGGTACAATAAAAGCAACAAATTATTACAACTCTCGGATACACTTATCCCACATGTGTGTGGCATTAAATAAAGGATTTTTTTCTAATTAATAATATAGCGAATATTAATTGGATATTATCAGAGACTTGGTGGTTTTTTTCATCATACATCTGCAGAGACAGAATTATTATACAGGAAAAATATTAATTTCAATTATTATATTGCAGAGTTGTTTTTTTTTTGCTCAAGTCTTGATAGTATCCTTCACGTGGCAAAATAATTCTTTTTCCATTCGGCGAGAAAGTAAAATAAATTTTTTTTTTGCAACACATGCCTATAAAGCTCGTTTTTTTTATTCTTGAGCCGCCATAAACTGGCCGATTTTTTCACTGCTGACATCCGTGTGTAAAGTGCGTTTTTTTTCACCAGTGCGTAAAATGTCCTATTTTTTGAGGGATCCTACGGGGTCTTCAGACACTAATATCAGCTGATAAAAAATAAGGCCACTCAATGACACGGCACCAGAGTGCAAAAAATCGAGCACTATTGACATTTGTTGTAAAAAATATGGTGTGCAACATGTGAACAATGGCGGCAATGTTGACAGCGTGAAGTTTGTACTCTCCATGATTACATTTGCAAAGAATCGTATGATTGTAACACTGGCCGAATTTAGTCATGGCAAACTTGCACGCTGTCAAAAAATTGCCGCTTTTCCGCACTTGCTGCACAATATTCTATTTTTGCATGTGTGTACCATGGCTGTTAGTGTTATATTTGTGGATTTAATTTTTCCCCTGATGGATTTTACAGTGAAGTTTTGATAACTTTTATCATCTCCGCCCTCTTTCACAATTGCGCTCAGAGACTCGATCGCGCTGTGTATTAACGACGTTAACGGCAAATATGCGTATAAACTATTTAATTCTCACATGGAGCATCATGCAAAGCACATCAATAGACCAATGGGTCAACGATCGACCGCCTGTACACCAGCTATCAACACCTAGACATCAATGCAGTACATGCACGATCGTATAGTAGCACTCAACGGTATATAATATAGTAAATATAGAAATATATTGCCTTTTCGAGGAGTAGAGAGCGTAGGAAATGCGTTGTATATACAGTCCGGAAGGTTTGTCAACTTGCCCGAGTCGCCTAACGTCCCCGTATAAATTATGTATAGTTCAGAGTGTAGAGAGGTCATTCACAGCGTTATATTTCAGCGTCACGAAAGCCAAAGTAGTGTTATTCCACATGCTAGGAAGTACACAAGATTGCGATAAAAAATAACTTGGATGGACGTAAAAAAATTCATTCGTTATTTTGATAGAGGAAATATAAGCATTCCATGCCAGAAACTAAAGAAATTATACATTACCTTGTTTTTTTTTTTTTTTTTAAATCATAAATGCAGAGATACGGTCACGAGATTTTAGGTTTTATTTATATTGAGATTGATGTTAATGGAGCAAAAGGATAGCTATTTTGAGAATTAATATAGTGAAGAAATTAATGAAATTGAAATATATATAAAGGATGGATAGATAAATAATAAATTTATGGACGAGTAGAGAGTACTTATAGAGACAAATGGTCATACTACAACCCTCGACTTGGAAATTATATCCTGATGATGAGTATACCTGAAACACCGTCACTATTGCCCAGAGTAACGAGTCAAAGTTTTTTCTATCACACTCGACATCAGAGCTGCCTTTGATCGTTTCACGGAATTTGCAACCGAACAGGTTCATCCCGAGAATACTACAACACAAAATGTTTGTCGAATATGTATATATTTTTTCTTAATTATATATCAGTTTTAAATAATCTTCGTTAATTTGACCTGAGTCGTGGATTATTATTTTTTCCTTCTTTAAAAAATTCAACTTTTAAAATCTTTTTTCTTTCGTATGAATTAGACGGTTGAAAAATCGGTCTGATAATTTTTTTTACTATTTCAAAAAGTTATTAGAAATATTTAAAAATATATTCTCATCTTTTTTTTTTACGACGCAATTTATTTTATTGACTTTTAATAAATAATTTATTAAATAAACTCAAACTTTAAGATTAAGCTTTAATTTACAGAAACTTTTTATAACAATAATCATGTATTTTTAATTTCTTTTTTCATAAAAACCGCAATTTTTCAAGACTATATCTTCTTTAAGAATGAAATTCATCAGAGGGGAGGATTTGACATGTTTTGACGACAACTTTATACCCTGCAAAAAATTCTACTATCCCTCTTCATCTATATTATCCCATTAAATTGTCAAGATACCATCGATTACCCAGAAAATTAATGAGATCGTTCATTTTTTTTCGTCTTTTTTATAATAGAAAATAAAAAATTATCGTACCCGATGCTAGAGACACTATTAAAAATTTCACAGTTTAAATAATAAAAAAAAAAAAACGCTCCGCAAAACTGTCGAGAGGCACATATTGAAGAGAATTATATTATAAATCGAGCGTTAATTTTTCAAAGTAAAAATTTCTCAATCATATCTGCAGGGGAAAAATACCGCCATCTAATTCTTTTTGAAATTAACTAACAACTGCGGGCTAAGAATATATTGATGATGATGATAATAATAATAACAGTGATGAACCCGTTGAATAACATTGAGGCGCATATATATATATATAAGAGTCACTCGAAAACGCTAGCATAGAACAATAGATTGAAGATCAAACTATACATTTATATACGCAGTTATACAAAATATATATATGCACGTGTATAAAATACACGCACATGTATATGGATGGTATATTTGTGCGCATACATGACTGCATGAGACATATATGAATTTAAAACCTAGTGAAAAGACACACAGGCACGTATATGCACGTGAAAATGAATGCAGCAAAAAAGTATAGCCACCAGATTTGTTGCTAGACATTTTTCAGCATAAAAGCATCATGCACACATGTATATAATAATTTCTATAAACATTATTTCGATGCCTCAAGCCATTTAAGGTCACCTTTCGCGTGCTTATAACAACACCATCCCTGCCATATTAACACGGCCATCAGCGTCATGTCGAACGTCAAATAAAAAAACAACACAGGCCTCGTTTTACCGAATATTCATTAACGTCAATTCAAGAATCCATTACGATTTTCACTTTGTACACACAAAAATATACATAGATAATTATTATTGGAGAGAGGGCGCATACGCGCTAGACCGATGTTTCGACCGAGTAAACATAATTTTATAACCGAGCATCACTTATAATCAATATAACATGCGAATTTCCTCGAAAATGAAAAATAAAATCAGGTGGCACCGCCGCAGCCAATCACACAGATCATTCGACATTGAAAATACATATTTTTATATATATATATTTCATATAATAATACTTTTAACGTTAAAAAAAAAATACTTACCTGAAAATAAAGATGAAGAGGACAAGCAGGGAAAAAAATACTGCTACATTGTCCATGGTTCGTAGCATTACAAACAGTTGTCGTCTCAAGTTGGGCATAAAACGAACAAGTTTGAGTATCCTCAGTAGCCGGAATGTTCGCAATACACTCAGACCCGAACTTCCTCCACGTGTCTCCGAAAACGATTGACACAGCTCTACAACACTAATGAACGCAATACAATGGGATTAATCAGGAGAATAATGGTCTAATGAAGGACGCTATAAGCTTGTCATACCTGAGGATTACCACGATGCCATCAAACACGTTGAAACCGTTGCTGATATAGCCCAGGGGACCGTCAGCAATAACTTTGAGGAACATTTCAACGGCGAAAACGGCGGAGAAGACGATGTTACTAATTTCCACAATTACTGTCAATTCCTCAGGCTGCGAACGATCGATTTTAATTAAAGTGAAACACGGCGGAGACCCAGCCGTACTGGGATTTTTATTGCGAGGAATGAAAAAAAAAAATATGAAAGATAGCATACCTGATTGTGATATTCAATACCCATGCTGAGTGTATTAATGAGTATAGCGAGAAGAATACCCTGCTGAAAATACTTGTGCTCAACAAGATTTTGTATCCATCGTCGCACGCATCGCAGAGCATAACAACAACAATTGCCTGATGCTCGTAAACATTTTCGCACTTGTGATCGCTGCTGTTGCGGACGTTGTTGAGCCTCGGAGGATTGATGCGGCCATTGCGCCGGCTCGCGTACGTCACAGTAGCAAGGACACTCTGGTGGCTCATCAAGGCTGGCTCCGCGCTCATCACGGAACCCGGCATAGCCTCGCCCCGTAATTCCTTTTGCAAGCGAGTTGAGAAAAGAGTCACGGCCAAGTTGGCCCGTTGGCAATGCAGCACTGAGGGCACCACTCAGCGCCAACAATTCCTGGCATGTCATCGCCTCACTCCTGCCCAATTCTGCCTGTAGCTGTTTAAAGTCAACATCATATATATGGCGCTCATCAATGCCCGATATTTCATACCTGAGTGACGTGATTCGTTGAGGGAGTTGACCAAACGTTGCCGTCGCCCGTCTGCGTCATTTTCTCGCTCGAGCAAACGTTACGCTCGCCACTCGGCTGACCAATAGATCCTGGCAATGTGTTAACACTGTCTCCATGAAGCATCACTACATCGCTAAACATGACGCTGCTCCTGCGTCGGTAGTGCGTACAGGGTGGACTGAGCAAAGCGTTGTTTGTCTAATTTAATTAATTAAAATTCATCCTGTTGATTAAAATCTCTTTACGGCGGTTAATTCGGTTTGTAAATTTGTATTTTTCATCACTCGTGTGTTTTAACCCTTCGACTACACACTACTGGGTCATTTATAATCAAAAATTGCTGGATCGCGTGTCTAAATAAAATCGGAAAAGCGCCTTATGTATACAAAATTATTTTAGGGATAAAAATCCTTTTTACTCGGGTACTCAAGGGGTTATTTTTTATATTAAAATTTGTGATGAATAAAAGGAGGAAAAATAAGATTTTTTTTTTGGGTGACACATTGTGCATTATACCTCTGGCGATGTCACGGTATCTCCATTGCCGTTTGAGAGTGATGGCAATCGATGAATACTCGCTCTGTGACTGCAACACTGGTGTGTAGAGACATCCATCTCAGACACTTCTGGACTGGCCCTGGGCGCTTGAGCCGTCGTGCCGCCAAAGGCATTGAAATTCTCGCCCAATTCCGTAGCTCCCAGTCTATCGCCGTTCTCTGTTGTTGCTGTCAATTGATGTCTACATTGATCATGGTGAACTCTTCGATCTCCTGCTGTTCATGGGCGACAATTCAATTAAGGTTGAACGGCGTATTTTCATTTCTGTGGATTAATCAAATTAAAGATGATGTTTCCAACTCACCGGCTGCACGATTGCCTCGCAGACCGACGACGTGTGGACAAACGTATTGATCCCTGAGTAAATGATTTTCATTCTTCTGCTGTCGACGGTACTTCCACAGACGATATTTCTTCGCGAATGTTCTCTTACTCTTTCGCCAAAGGTGGGCGATATATCTTTAAACACGAATAAGTATATCGTATTGTTATGGCTGTTGACGATGTCTAGGAGAAAACTGAAATTTCTTCGATATCGAATAATGGCAAAAGGTGTTACGGTTTTATAAGTAGATAAATTATTAAATTATGCAATTTATTTATGAAAAATCCCGATACTATAGAATGAGATTATATGATTTTTTGCTGCTTACTTAATCTGAATTTTATGAATTTTATAGGATTTTTCTTAATAAAAGAAAAAAAATTTGCGATTTTCGTAGCAATCCTGTAGAATTTTTTACTAAAATGAATTTCTTCATAGCTTCAACATGTAAATTAGGGTAGCGCAAAGAAGACTATTTTTGTTTTATGGTTCGCGTATTAAAAAAACATAGTTTTGAGAGCCCTCTGAAAAAATTAGAGTCATACAAACATTTTTAAAGGTTGTTTACAAATTTAAAAATTTTCAAAACTGATTAAAATGTCAGAAATCATTCAAATAAAGAAATCATTAATTTTCGTTATCTTTTATCGAGTAAATTTTTTGTTTTCACGTAGCAATATTTATAAAAGATTGAAATAGATCCTTATAATATAGTTGAAATATCTTACTTGACAATTTCAGCATAGCATGTCGTTGGTTCTGAGTTGTTGGTAGACGAGGCCAGTGTACTTGTAGAATGGAATCGTGCTCGTTCTAATCTCATTCGCTCCATCTCTCGTTTCTTTGTTTCTGAGAATTGCGTGGCTATCACGACCAGGCAAAGGTTTATCATGAAGAACGAGCCGATCTAGAGTATTGGCAAGTTGGAAATTTAGTTTTCAATAGCATATACTACAACAGCAACAACAGAACAACGTGGAATATTGTGTTTTAAATACGTGATATTCTGTGGTTAGATAGAAAACTTACAACAATCAGAAGAACAAAGTAGATCCAATCCCAAAATGAATGAGCATCTTGAACATAGTACATAATATCTGTCCAGCCTTCTAGACTTATTACAAGAAATATTGCCACCCATGCTAGACCAATGTTGTCGAAGGATATCGTTCCTTGAAATGGATTATTGCCTTGGCCCTTGCATTCAGTGTAATAGTAATTCCAATTAACGCAGGTGGTGTTATTGATGAATGTTATGTTGCTATTTGGCACTGCCGTGCTATTACACACAATATCACCTGCAACATTATTTTATATAGATAATTTGTCGGAAGTACTCGGCTTGCAATAACACTCAAATTCACTTTAGTCAATCAGTTTATTCCTTTTTATTTTATGTAAATTTCTTCTCAAGCGCCACCTAATAAAAAAATATACTTTGTCCCTTTGATCATGAAGTACTTACCTAATTTTAGTGGCGGCAAGTTATTGCACATATGCATCCCATTATCATCTGGCCGCGAACATATGTAATCCTGTCCCTGATACTCGAAATATTTCTCGAGGTCACTGAAAAGCAACCAATTATATTCAGTTGAAAGCAATATATATATTTTACTGCCATTATCTCACCACAAATAGATTCGGTTACTCTCTAAAAACCAAACAGTGATAGTGCTTTTTGTCTGTCAGTTGGTATAATTATTATTTTACAGGGTTTTATTTACCAACACTTTGATGAATGATTTTTTTTCAATTGCTCTAGAAGTTTTATTTCTGTTTGATTGATTGCGAAAATTCGTCAGATAGAATTGAGTTTTTTTTATGATCATATCTTATTCTACTTGAGGGTTTAACGTTGTACTTTCAAAGCAATTTAATTTCCGAGGATAAAATAGCGATGGTTTTTTTTCTTGTTATTTTACCGCCGACAAGTCGACGTGAGATACATGAAAGTCAATGAGGCAGTTGAAGATATTTCAATTTTTGTAATGTATTTTTACATGGATTGCTATATAGATTTTTAGATATAGTCGTTGGGGGGTGAAAAATGCGAATGGAGGGCAATAAAAATTTTTTTTTTCACTCTCAAAACCGATCCACAAGTTCCAATGGTAAAAATAGAATTTTTTTATTTTATATTTAGTTTGGTATTTCAAATATTGACACGATAGAGTTGAATTGACGAGAAAAAAAATTCTGAATGACTTTTTTTTAACATTCTATCACAAATATTTTAACTAAATAATTTTTTTTTTACAGTTGCACTTTTGATTCTTGGTGTATAAAGCTATGTTTAACACTGCAATCGAACATCGAGCATCGCCTTCAACTTATTTATCTCATGAGAACGATACTGCTCTGACCTTCTGACCAAAATCAACGGAAATATTGTCTGCTAAAAAAGTTATCAATAACCTGTCGATGTCCAGCTAAATTTATCATCACCAAAAATATAACAATAAATCGTTCATGATTTATTTTTCCCCTCGAGAAAAGCTGAAAAAAAAAAAAATTATCTCGTATGATTTCATCATGCGATAAAGTTTCATATAAAATCGACATTTTGATCGTTGACTTTTCGTTAAGTGCGGACGTGACTGGAAACACAGGTCGTACACAGCAATAGGAAATTTTCAACGGCTATTTCCGCACATTCTGCGTGGTCTGAGGGTCAATGCAGTTATTGAGTAGAGTATTTACGTGATTTAAGTGGCGTGAGTGTACCAAGTACAAGAGGAAGTCTTTAGTTTGATTTTTTCGCTAGAGAGAATTTTTACCGTCGAATTTCAACGAACCGGATGACTCAACGTTTTGAACTTGATCTCATTCGTGATTTTGTCAACTAATAATAAATAATAAACAAGCGATTGATTTTATCCTTGCAGAGAGTATCGTAAAATTAATTTCCTTTGATGTGCATCAAAGAAAACGTGTCAGTGTCAAGTACAATAATTAGATCTTTGCAAAGTAGAGGTTTTGTAAGAAGAAAAAATACAGTAAAAAGTGTCTCTTGTCAAAGTTGAATAATTTTTCTTCAATTTAATTTTTCGTCAAGAACGTGACAATGAATACCCGATGGTTTTCAAAAGCAAATTTGTCTTTCCTGCAAGACATTAGACTTGAAAAGACTCGAAAAGCGCAGTAAAAGGTATTGAGAAAAAGTAAAAAAACTTTGTTTGATCTTATATTCAGAACGATTCGAGCATTAAATACATCCGTATAATGTCTACCTTTCGCGATTTAATATCCTTATATAATATTGTATCCATCCTGAATGCATAAAAAAATATTAAACATTACATTTGAGGTCTTCTTTACTGGAAATTATTTTAAAAATCTACTGAAACTTGGTGCATTTAATGAAATATTATGATTATAATTGAAACAAATTTTTAAAAAACTTCAAAGATCCAATAAAAATATTGTTTTTACATTTTACAAGTAATATTTAAATAATTTCTTTCGATATTTTGAGCTTTTAAAAAATAAATTTGAATTATTATTTCATTGCAATCAACTAATATACCAAGTTTATTAAATTATTAATGAGATTCCGATAATACTGCTTTAACAGTTGATTAAAGTAATTGAAATCAATCATCAAGGTTCACTGAATTAAACATCAGTAGGAAAAACAATTTTTGCCCCACTTTTGTTCTTCCCGAAAGGTCATACCGTTTTTAGTTTTTCGTCGATAACTCAGTAACTAAGCAAAATAACAAAAATTACCATCCAAGTAAAATGATAGTAAATTTAATTCTTTACAAAAAATGTAGAATAAATTTTTTCATTATTTTAACGGATTTTCGAGATAAATCAATAAATCATTCAACTTGAATAATATTTTTCACTATTTCGCTTATTAACCGAGTTATCGTCAAAAACCCAACTAATACGTCAAGTTTATCAATTTATAAACGATATCCTGAAAGTATTATACCTCAATAGTAGTCTATTAAAGTAATTGAAATCAATCATCAAAGTTCATTGAATTAAACATCAGTTACAAACGATTTTCTCGCTTGTCATCGCGATTGACTTGGGAGGGGCAGACAAGAAGAAAAAAAACGTGCAACTCACTGAATGTTTAAAGAGTACTGATACCTCATACTCAGTCTCTCTATTTATAGATAAATACATACATATTTATACTTAATCATGTAGATATCTATAACGATGAGGTGCAGTCGTTACATGCATTGGGTGCATGACTGGGGGGGCATTAGCGATGATCGATGAGTGAAGTAGGAAAGAGAAGTCTGTCAGAAAATATTTAGCATAGAATAATTTGCAGATCTTCACTATTATATGGCTATCAATAGAAATGACGAGAGAAAAAGCTAGCCTCTCTGTTTTAATCGATGTTCAGCACTGATGAACGAGCCCAACATCACGCTAATGGATATTATTCACAATGAATTATTACCAAACTATTATACCGAGATTTGTAATTAAATACTGGGTATTAAACTGTTAGCAACATCTTTACGACTAGAATCGAAGGCCAATTATTCATATAATAGTAGTGTTCACATGTGGTGCACACGTAGAAACAATGCTGTGTGTGTGTATCGATTTTCAGATATAACTTCTCTAATCCTGTTAATCGTTCAGCTTTCCTGTGCTACGTCACTCCTCGTTCTTCTTCTTCTTCTACTGTTCATCCACTTGAATAATTTCAATCGCATTCGGCATTCAGGCAGTGACAACTATTCGCACACGACTGCGCATTCAGGATGTGAGACAGAGACGAAGAAAAGAGAGCTTGTGGGCGCAAGCACGACCACAATGACACAAGCAGGCTTGCTATGGCATGAAACACAGTCGGGTAGAGTAGACGAATAAGGGACAAAAGGGGGTGGTGGTACAGAGAAAGCGAGAGCTTAAAAGGAGCAACTCTATATGCCACAGATACACGTACTCCCTGCGCGCTCCTATCACTTGATAAATTGAGCCTGTGAGGACAGAGGAATTTATTGAAAGCCACTGAATCATCGATAAATAGTAGATATATCCAACTAATCCACAGAGGATGAATCAGTGTGCAATTGAAAAATCAAAAATTACAAAATAATAAATGACGAAAATATATGTAGAACAAATTTTGTGTGCTAGTGTTAAAAATACCGTGAGTTAGTTTTTTCACTGTTCATCCACACTCATTGTTATAAAAAATCTATAATTCATTTTTTAAATATAATAAGTCAATTTGTCGAGTATATAAAAGTTCTTCAATAAAGTGTCATAGGGGATGTACAATGTACACGGCTTTGAGACATTTTCTCCGCGACATTTCAAAGACTCTGTCACGAAATAATATTGTATTGGTCAAAGAAGAGATATTTTTAAACTAGATCACAACTGGACTAGTGAAAAGACACTGCAGAAGAGAGATCAATAAGATGGTGGATGTAATATTAAATAAGAAATATAGATAGCACGTAAAGACAAAGGTTTTTCACTGATGTCTGCTGATGGATAATGTACAAATAATGCTGGGACGATAAAGTGGGTATAGAGCGATGGAAAAAGCAGAGTTGTCGGCCATTATATAGACGGAAAAAAAGAGTTAGACGAGCGAATAAAGCTTCAGGTCAGGTGAGAGCATGCTCTATACACCCATGTTTCCATCGTGTAATATATAATGTTTGTGTGTGCGCGCTTGAGAGATGAATATTTACTGTATAATGTGTGTATAATCTTAATTGTACCACAGAGGTGATTAGAGAGAGACATGTATTTAATAGAAATTAGCAGAGCACATTTTCTACTAGGAGAGCTTACTAAATGCGTGATCGAACCGAGTACTCGTCCGAGAGTAACCTGTAACAGCGAAACAATAGCCTGTCACTGCTCCCCCATTTACTTCTGTACTTACTTCTACAAATGTTTTTTTGCTCTGTGTGACAGTGATATGTGTCACTCGGGCTGTAAATTATTATAGTACATAGTATATTTTTATAATTCAGTGCTGGTAGATGACTTTGGGGGTGCTCGTGACTTAATAGTGTACCAACAGCAGCAGCAGAACAGCAACAATGTAACAAAATACAGGGGTGGTTATTAAAAGCAATTAGGCTTGTTTAATGATATACGTTATTAATGCCCACAAATTGTCAATGTAAGCGGGCGCATGGAAATACGACTTTGATTAACTATATGATATAATTTAAAAATCATAGTAATAATAAAATAATGCTTTTCTATTTAGGTATACTTGTAGAGTAAGCCTCAAATTCTCAATATACAATTAAAGTGTTTTTATATCAATTTAAAAAATTGCAAAGGCAAGAGTTATATAAGTATATACTATAATAATCAATATATATAGCAGAAAATATTACATTAGATTTTATAAATTGCTTATTGCATTGTGAAAAAAAAAAAAAATTAGAAAAGTGTATTAAATATTTCTTTTAGTCGTTAAAATTTGTATCAACGAATTTTTTTAGTAGAACAATCTACGTTACGTCAGCCAAATATAATTATTTTTCTTGTTTTTTAGTTGAACCAATATTTAAAATATAAATTTTGTTATACTCTTTGATGTAAAAAATAATTTATTTTCTTTCTTAGTTAAATTTTCAACAAAAATGTAGAATAAAATTTTTTAAAAATCACTAATATGTCAAATACAAAGAAAGATATAAAAAAAATTTATTAAACATTTTTTATACAAAATTTAATAATAAATCATTTAATTCTTATAATTTTTTTCATTATTTCATTTATTTACCGAGTTATCGTTGAAAGTGCATGAAAAAAATTCATAAAAATTGCGTAATTTCCTATTTAAGTTGGAAAAAAATATATATATTTTCGTTTTAACGATAAGAAATATGTAAAATACTTTAGTAATTTTTTTGTGCAATATAGGCGTTAAAATAAATGAAATAGTAGTAAAAAACTCACTCAGGATATTTGACATTGGGTAGAGCCTTGAGGAAGCAGCGTTGTCTCAAAATTCCCTCCCAAAGTTGTACACCAACAATGCCAAATATGAAGAAGACGAAGAAGCACAGGAGTAAAACATTGCCAAGCATTGGCAGAGTGTCGAGAAGCAGCATCACGAGTATCCTCATGCCTGTGAATAGTGGTTAAAATAGTTAGAGATTTTACGAGTGGATGATTGAACAAGAAGTTTTAAACAAGGCGAAGAAGTGCTGTTTGTATCGGATGCTCACTTGGTATTCTGTTGATCGCTCGGAGTGGTCTGAGTACCCTTATGGTTCGAATTGCCGACAAATTCATATTCTCCACGTTCAAGCAGTACTCCAAGGCCCTATACACGCAGATTCAGTGAATTCAGAAGGGATAGAAGAGGCCAGGTCAGGCTCAAGGTATATACTCGAGTTATAAATGGCCTCTTGTCGAGTGATAATAGGAAATAACTAGCTAAACTTACCCGGCTGCTACGATAAAGAAGTCCAATCTGTTCCATGAATCAGCGAGATACGTTCCCTTGCCGTAAATTCCCATTGCCACCATTTTTATCGTCATCTCCAGGGAGAAGAACATGAAGATTATATCGTCAAACATCTACGACAACAGCGGCATTCCATAAAAAAAAATATACAGTTATTTTTAAGTTCAATGTTTCACTGGAGAACAAAAATTTTTCTTTTCGCCATCATCACCTGCAAAATCTTGCAACGGTTTGTGACGCATTTGTCGTCCACACAAGGCTGATACATCCCAAGGGTGATGCAGTTGAGCAAGATGACCATCATGCTTATTCTCTCGAACCACGTGTTTTTTCTGGGTTAAGGGAAAAATTGTTGAACCGTTGAGCTTATAATACAAAAGCACTACCACCTACGTCAATCCTCGTATACGTCTCATTTTCGATCTATCTCTCGTTGTTTTTTTCTCATCCCGAATTACAATTGCGCAGTCACGTAAAAAAGTTGGAAAAACTGTGTGTGCGAGTATGGACACACATGTAACATGGAATTCGATGAATGTGGCACACGTGAGGGAACCCGCGCTCGGAGCAAATCTATTTCCGTGTGTGTAAAGAGCTAATGGCGCATCGCTTGCGGTTCAAGTTAAATAACAATCCTCGTTGTATTCTCAATGTTTTTAAACGATAAAATATTTTTTTCACAGCTTGCAATAATCCTGAACTTGGTATATATACAGTCTGTCGGCGCGCGGACGCTTATAGAAAAAATTCCCAGGATTCAAACTGATCGAGGGAAGAAAAAAAGAATGGAATCCGGAGATGCCCTCGTTTCGCTTCATACGACTATCATATTCTCTCCCTCTTTCACGCTGTACGCGCGCGGCAGAGTCTCTGGATCGATAAACAACTTGACGACTCGACTCTCGTCGCATCTTCGCGCGCTTTCCATAGACCAACGTGTGGAAAGGTGGCTCATATCTGCATGCATCCACTCTAACTCTTCAAATATCCAGAAAAACTTTGAAGAAAGCCCCCACACACACACGCAAGAATACAGAGTGTATTCGGTGTCTCGGTCAACACGTGTGCCATGAAATTTCTCTCTTTTTTTTAAAACTTTGAAGAAAGCCCCCACACACACACGCAAGAATACAGAGTGTATTCGGTGTCTCGGTCAACACGTGTGCCATGAAATTTCTCTCTTTTTTTTAACATCCTGAGACGTCAATCTTCCCCTCACGGCCCTATACATCCCTTGACTATTGAGTTGATCGATCCGTGACCTTGGTCGGGGCTACCTGCGGCCAGAATACAGAGTGTATTCGGTGTCTCGGTCAACACGTGTGCCATGAAATTTCTCTCTTTTTTTTCATTTTCCAAAGCCCCTTAAACATCCTGAGACGTCAATCTTCCCCTCACGGCCCTATACATCCCTTGACTATTGAGTTGATCGATCCGTGACCTTGGTCGGGGCTACCTGCGGCCCTCTCGAAAAGCCAAAGGGGGAAATAAATTGTATTGTGTGCGGTATATGAAATCATGGCTTGCAATGTTTTCATCTCTCTAGACGACGGCCTGTAGACACAAGCGAGGGCGCAAACATACCAACACAGATTGAAAATTCTGTTTAAACTCACAGTCTCACGGCTGTGCTTGGCCTAGTTAATTTTTGCATTATCGGTCGTGCCATGCTTCGAAACACACCTATAAATGAAAAGCAACGCACGCGGCGCGTAATTTCTTTCTCGTCTTCTCCTTCTCTCTACATATTGCATTCAAAAATAGATCGCACGCGTATATGAACCAAACTGGACGATAGTGCAGCGGTAAAAGCGTGTGGCTGACGCTACGCGTGACTCTAATCACTGCGTCAAGCTGAGAAAAACGAAAGAATCTGTCTTTCATCGCGCTTTGTCGACGTCGCTTGTTGATTGTGTTTCATTTTTTCTTCTTATTTTTATTTACCGCTCGAGTCGCGGTAAATTGGACTTGTTGGGCTGCTGTGTAGCAGCGGCAAAAAAGCGGAAGAAAAAAAACTAAATAAGAAAGTGGGGAAATATAGCCGTAGGCGGCGTTGCGCGCCAAGTCTCGCTGAGAAAAGAGCGTCTAATACGTGGTGTGGATGTGCGAGAAGAAAGAGCATGTATAGACATTGGCTATTTATATCGACAGGACGTAATTGACAATCGACGCTCGGGAAAATTGTTCGATCTACTCGTGCTTCCGCCAATCCGACCAGATTAACTTCTGACTAACAAGCGCGCCACGTCTCTATCAATTATTTTTCTCGTTATTAGTCGCTAATCGACATCACGACTCTCGAGCAATATGGATTATAGTCTGAAGAGGCGATGCGATGTAGCGCACCGCATCGAGGACGAGTAAATAGTGTCACGTGCTGGTGCCGATGATGGACCGCCCGACTATTGGCGTAAATTCGGCGCTTAGCGTGTTGCACGCCCGTAACAATCGACCAATCGCGTTTACAGTTGGTGATTCGCGCTTCCTACGGATCCCGCGATGCTTTCCAAGGACACAGGCCGATCGATGACCCATTTACCTAGCAACCAAATCTTGCTGTGTGTCCTTTTATCTACGCGCTTTTCTCCAAGCATCGATTTCGCGCGTCGATTTTTTCCACACGCTTCGACCAATAATGTCCACAGTCACGCCATTGAAAGCATCATCAACGATATCTCTTCACGGACTATAATCCCACGCGTTTCAGTGATAAAAAATGCGATATCAGTGAGCAAATGCAAAGTTGACACACGTCTCATACCTCCAAAACTCGGTAATGGACACGGCTGAAATAATTAAATTCATTTACATATGCAAATCGAAGCCGCATGAATGAAATTGTCGGGACCGCGCGCGTTTTTAATCAACTGTCAACCGTCAGTGTGCATGATATTGCATCAGAAATATACGTAAAGGATATGGATTAGTGATGAGAGCAAGACACCAGTTGCGCGGTCGTGTGGTCTGCTCGAGGTATCGGAGTGCCACAGGCACAAAACCCGGGTAAGGCAGCTCCTCATCGTCACCCTCATCGTCATCCTCATCCTCGTCGTCATTTTCATCCTCCTGACACGTCTCGTCGTCGTCATCATCATCGTCGTCGTCGCCGCCGCCGCCGCCGCCGAGTCTCCGCATGCTCTCGAGCATCTCTCGATCCGGATCGTCCTCGTCCTCGTCGTCCTCGAGGTCACTGAGCTCGGCCACGTCGCTGTCGGAGCCCTGGACCTCGCCGTTGGCGCTCGTTCTGGCGCTCGTCGAGCCATAACGGTAGCCTGGCTTGTAGTAATGCATGGACATGACGTTAGCGCTGATTTTCTCAGCTGCGAGGTGATAAAATGCCGCGAACCGGTCGCCCCACGTCGCTCTCGAGTGACAGGTCGGAGTTCCGCGACACAGGGGCCTAGTGTTAACGACCCGGCACCCGAGTGCGCTGCAACGTCACAACCAAACAGGCCTTGAGCACGTCGACGACATGCTATCACGCGCACTCGATCACTTTTTAGCCGTTGGGCCAGTCCAGGGTCAACATAGTCCACTGACAGCAACAGTCCTGGCCTGTTTCGCGCGACGAGTGAGGCTGCGTCGGACCGACGACAGTGCTCGGCAGTCCACCGGCGACTGAAAAAACGTCGAACGTTGCCAGAGCCTGCTAACGCATGCGCTTGATACCTCCAGACGTGCCTTCATCCGGACCATCGCCGTGGCCGCACACCCGGGGTCCCCATACACACAATAGAAATTCACTGCTTCATGTTTGTTTCATGTCACGTGTCCTCAGAAAACTCTGTAGTTTTCGTCAGATTTCATCCTAGACACGTCGTCTCGTTTTAAACTTGACAAATACTTTTTTTTTGACTTTTTAATTAATATTTAGGCCTTCAAAAGGGTTTTTTTTTCATGTGTTAATAGAGTAAAGTTGCGAATATTTGGTGTTGAATGGCGCTTGAGGCTGCTGGGGAAGAAATTAATTAAAGATTTCTGGTTATGATAAATTTTTAAATAGTCGTTATTGTGTGAGAGAGAGAGAGAGAGAATAAAATCGTCGTGGATGTTGAGCAGACATTGCTATAAATATTTATATCTCGGGTGAATTAGTTGCTTGATCACGCGAACTTATACACGCGGGCCATGTGCATCATTCCTTCACGAAATATACTAATTCACTGTTTGGCTGTATTTGTACGGGCATTTATACTTCAGGGATTAGTTGGATATCTGCTGTGATTTTTTTCATATGGCTAATTCAGTAATTATTATGGCTATAGATAATATCGATCGATGCTTTTAACTTTGACATATATAGAGATTAAATCCGCGCGTTCACAGTGCGTTTATCAGGGGTTGTTATACAGGGGATCCAGTAATAAAATACCTCCTTCCAAACGATGCTTTATTCTTTATATAAGGGGCTGTTATCGTAAAATCTCTGACCTTAAAACGTCCTTCAGGTTTGCTCTAATCTAATTATATGCAGTCAAAACCCTCATATATGGCCGAATTGATTTATCCGCGAGGAAAAAGTTTTATTCAATTTTTACTAGAAGTTAATCTCATAAATTATTATCTCAGTTCTTCAGTTATTAATTTAAAAATTGATGTTATTTATTTTTTGGAATTTTTCTTATGAATTTTATCGCGTGTGATAAGATATCTTATCATTTTAAAAGATTTTATAAGATATGAATTTTTATAAACCCTCTTTGTCGTAAATAATCAATTATCACAAGGATGTAATTATTATTGAACAGTTTACATATGCTTTATTCTATAACGATAAAATATCTTCTACTGATTTATGCTCTAACCACCCCTTGTGCGTGAGAATCGAGCTTTTACGCCGGTGTGAAATAAAAACTTTTTTTACGGCTCTCAGAATTCATCAGACTCTAGACGATCGATATAAACATATATAGCTTTTATCAATGTGATAACGGTGTCATCTGTTGAAGAAAATTTCTGAAAAAAGTTTTGTTGAATTAATTGGATGCAATTAATTGGCGGAATAATAAATACTAACAACTTGTATATTAGGGTTGTTTTTTTCTGTGGGAAAAATTCCGGAAAAAACACAATAGTAGTGTGTGAGAAAAAGAAGAAATGGCAGCATTTATGTCTAGTGTTAAATCGGTGCCCTTGATAACAGTTTTACGTTGTTTGCAAGCACTGGAAAAATATGTACACAAATTTTGTGCCTTACCACAAAGATAACGTTGCTTCATTTGAAGACCCTAATAGAGAATATGATTAAATTGATTATTTAGCGGAGGGCGAGAATTTTAGAGCCGGAATTGCGAGTTTATTGGCAATTTCCAGTGAGAAAAAGTGTATTTTATCTCATAGAAACATTGAATTAATCTATGAAAACAATTCCATCGCGCTCAAACGGTGAGAAAAAATCTTTTTTTTGATTCATAAATTGTGTTGTTAATGTAAAGGTAATATTGCAATTTATGAGAAGGAAATTGCATTATTAATTGACGAATTGTGTTGCTAATATATAAGTAATGTTACTTCATAAAGCAGGTATCCAATGGTCCAATGGATGAAAAAAAAATTTTTTTCTCCACCAAATCATCACGAAAATTATCGTTAACACAAATTCAACTGAAAAACATGGAATAATTTGATTATTGACTGACATAACTCGAAAAAAAAAACGCATTTTCACTCGATTTCGACGTTCCACCGGGTATAATATGAAACAAAAAAAGACATATATATGATACTGTTTAAATATACTGTACATATATCTAAACTTGTTTATACATGCAATCAGTCGGCGGTGACCAGCTGTCATCAGCGTAGATGATGATCATGACTGTGGATAAAAGCAATCGCTAGTTTATCAAAGTGCAATGTTTCGAATGCATTTGAGAGCAAACTCCAGTGCTGACGATGGTAATATGCAAAGAGGAATATTTCCTGATGCACATATGATGGGAGAAACGATGAACATTCAAAATTAATCAATATAAAAAATACATAAGCACTTACTGTTTGGATATAAATTTTTCCAAGCCTCGCTCTCGAATATCTTTAAAAAAAACTGTAGGTCTATCTCTTCTTAAAGACTTTCTTGAATTATTGAGACTCCAAATTATCTTAGTGTATGAGTATGAATGTTTTTTTTTTACCTCTGGACTATCTAAAACAGAGTCAAAGAGTCAAGATATGTGATTGAACATAATAGTTTAAGTTTTTTCACCCCTAAAGTGCTTTCAAAATAAATTTGAAAGACTGTTAATTGTGTAAAATTGTCATTTCTTTCCCACCTGCAACATATAAAGCTGAAACAGACTTAAATTCAAGATATATTAGTATAGATCCTTAAAAAACACATGTAGACAGAGTGCATAGTGACAAACGTGGGACAAGACTATAAATAAAGATGAAAATTCATTGTTAACGAGCTATCATGCGAGCATCATTTAACAATGACTTATCATTGAATCCTCTTCGGCCAGTGCCACCTGTATCAATGCACAAATATCCCTTGATACATGAAAAATTTAATTGATTGAGAAAAAATGCCTGAAACACGCCTCTGAAGAGCACTTACTCTTTCATCAGCGTGTCAGGCAGGATATTTGTGCCAAAATGGTGAAGAAAACTCATTGGTATCTCAAAGCAGAAGGCTTTGGACCATCAGAATGTAATCAATCTGCATGGTGATTGATTATACCTTACAAAAGACAAATAACTAAGTCTATCAGGCTCTCCGGGAAACTCATTCAGCCATCACAACTGTGTGCTGAAGTTATTTCCCGGTAACTACCTCGAAATAACGCCTAGAGCCTGGCCCTGCCTGCTTAATTAATTCACACCAGACAACTCTAAATGAACCGCGGCCTACCTAGTAGCATTATAAACCTGAAAAACGAAAATAATTTCAAAAATCACTCACTCTACCCGTGGTGCCCGGGCACCATCCCCATTTTCGGACCACACAGACATGCAAACACTCTACCCAGCCTTGTAAAACCCCACACGCGAGGAGTTTACAAAGCTAGATAACTTTTTTTTATCACACAAGGCTCTAATAAACTGATTACTCGAGCCTCGTGCAATTTTTTTGAAGTACCAACCGTTTCTATTGTGATGCCGATGACAGTGGAGCTGAAAATCCTATCAAATTCTTTGTAAGGACTTTGGCGAACTACGACTCGACGTTATACAAGAGAAAAGGCAAAAGTTTATCATTCTTTTCTGCGATGAATCAACTGCGAAGCTCAAGAGAGGGTCCAATACTTGCTTGAACATTGGCAAGTGGACAAAGTTTATTGGAAAAATTGAGTTAAATTGATCATTTCACTTAATTTGGATAAATATATAAGCTATAATAGACTGGGTGTACGAGAATTCGCGTGTTTAAATGTTGTGAGTGAGCTTGCAGGATGATCGCAAAAAATAAATGACTCTCTTTCGCGGGAAAAAATAAAAAATGTACAACTGCTGCGTCTAAATAAAGCTGAAAACCCTCAGTAATAAAAAACCATGTCCAAATGACTCATCTCTCCACTGCAACAATCGTACAAGCCAGTTGACACTTGGATAAGATTTTTTTACTGCCGCGGGATAATTTTTGCACTGCACAAATTGAATTTTTTAATTTTTTTCCAATACTTAGGGTCAACTTTTCACACTTTTAAGTATCTTGTAGACAAAAAACAAGTAAATTTATAGCAAAAACAGTGCAAAAATAGGGAATACTACGACAAAAATTGAACTCAGGGACCACTCGCCAGTCATCGAGATCAATTCTGTTGGATCTCGATAGATTGGCGGCCACTATGCACTGTCCTGACAGGTGGGGGATAAAAATACAACCGCATATCCTCGTGTCGATCCGGATCTTTCATCCACGACATGATGAGGACCGGAGGGACTCGAAAATTAACGATACCCCACATCCAGCGACGGAAGAACAGCATTTCCCATCAGCTTCGCACCTTCTCCCATCCAATGTTGCATCATATTAGTCACTGTACTGGCCAATTATGTGTCCAACTGTCCACTTTGTCCATAAATCACTGCACTAAACACTACACTCACCTGAAAAAAATCATAGAACAGGTCATTATTAAGTGTTTTTATATTCAATAATGCTAGAATACTTACTGTCACTCTCAAAACGAAGAGAATTGAGCGTCGATCTACCACGTTCATCCCACTCCTCCTCCGGCTGGAGTATGTTTTTGGTATTGGAGCTACCATTCACCCACACGTGGCTTGTTTGAATCCAAGTTAGCGCGCGCATACCCACTGTAAACAAGAAGATTCCCATTAGAAAAGGCGAATTTATTGCCGAAATTTCAAGATTTCTCTCGTCTCTCGTCGGTTGATCAATTGATACCGCTTCAATTAAACCCGCGCGCGCGCACACATGCCATTTTGCGAAAAAATCGCGCGCTTTTTTAAAATGTTAAAAATAAAAAAATTTATTCTCATAAATATGTGCAGGACTGGCACAGGGTTAAACAATTGGAGTTTGAGAAACGAAAAGAGCAAGAAGCCGAGCAATTGAGGCTTTTAAAAAAACTCACCTTGACTTGTCGAAGCACTTTGGACGATGAGAAGGATAAATTGATGGATTCTGACAGCTTGCAGATGCTTGAGGATGATTTTTTACTCGAGTATCAGAAAAAACGCATGCAAGAGATGTTGGTCAAAGCATCGAGGTTTAAATTTGGCCAAGTTATCAATTTATCCAGTGATGAGGAATGTCTCAAGGCTGTTGACGATGAGGACAAGTCGGTGATGTTGGTCAAAGCATCGAGGTTTAAATTTGGCCAAGTTATCAATTTATCCAGTGATGAGGAATGTCTCAAGGCTGTTGACGATGAGGACAAGTCGGTGACTGTTGTTGTGCACATTTATGAACACAAAGGCCAAGTTATCAATTTATCCAGTGATGAGGAATGTCTCAAGGCTGTTGACGATGAGGACAAGTCGGTGACTGTTGTTGTGCACATTTATGAACACAATAATTCAGCCAGCGAAGCAATGAATGGATCTTTGGTCACTCTAGCTGAGGAATATCCACTTGTAAAATTCTGCAAAATTCTCGGTGATCAATATAGTGTAGATACAAACGGGATACATAATAAGGAGCATTT
>MVJL01005568.1:0-21777 GCA_002156465.1 Macrocentrus cingulum
AAAAATTTTTTTTTTTTTTTTTTTTTTTTTTTTTTTTTTTTTTTTTTTTTTTTAAATAACAACAAAAAAACTGAAAAAATTAAATTATTGCGATAAATTCGCGACATTATTCCATAAAAACAATTTTTTCCTAGTAAAAAAAATCGATAAAAAATAGTTTTTATCATCTCGTTAATTATTAAAAATTTCAAATTTATGTTAAGTATCGACGATAAAAAATAGTTTTTATCATCTCGTTAATTATTAAAAATTTCAAATTTATGTTAAGTATCGTAACCCCGTAAAAAAAAAAATTTCTCACACACTCTATCCCCTGCCTGACTCGTTTTAGTCACTATGTCTTGAAAAAAAAACCTCTTCTTATCAGCGGCTTTCATTCATTTCCACTCGCATTAATTTAAAAAATGTACAAGTCGATAGCGGCGCGCGGTATTTCCGTGCGTTGATTAAACCGGAAGAATTACAGAGAGCCGGGGCTTGAAAGTTGTTAAAGACTGTTCCGTATAAGCTTTAGAGTGCGCGGCCATCGATAGCCTGGAGGTGAAGAGCTCGAGAGGTGTGTGTGTATACCTGGCTAAAAAGTGACTTTGCAACTTCAATGCATACTAAGCAAGCCAGTTGGTAGTAGCTGCTAGTGGCTCTTCTCTCTATACCATTTTTCCCTCAGCCCACCTCCTCTCGTGCTGCTCTCGCAGTCTTGCTAAGCCCATCTTTATGACCCCACCAACAACACACACCCCGTCGGTATTATTCAGCAACACACACCAGCCCTCAGCCTCATTCCAACGATGAAACTACTCTCACGTACGAGAGAGAGACTTCTTCAGCGTCGTCACATTATGCTTGCCACCCACACTTGCACGATGGACAGACACACAACACACATTTAATCCCTAAAGTTCCAGAATGTTGCTTTTGCAACATTCACTAGAAGCTCACTACAAATGCAAGCAAGGACAGAAAGTGAGAGATGCACATGCGTCCGGTAGAAAAAATGCAGTCTGGAAAATGCGAGGATTGCACTACGTGCCCACCCGCTCGCCACCACCTTGTGTCTTAGACTGCACGCGAGTTTTCCCATCTGAATAACTCGTGCTGCACAATATACCAAAAGGGCATATATTTCAAAAAAAAATTTTTAATTAAAAAAATACTGATTATCATTTATGTTTATATAATCTGGAATTTATTTTAGATTTTTTGGTTGAGATGAAAAATGATTCATGACAGTTTCTATGGGGATATTTTACTGTTTTCGTAAATTTTTTTTTTTTTTTTAGTTTTTTAGTAATAAGTCGATAAATAAGCAAAATATGGAAAAATGTCAAGAGAATTGAATAATGTAGAATTAAATTTGCTACAAAAAATGTAAAATAGTTTTTTTTGTATCATTTACGGTTTTTAAAATATTACCGATTTTTTGGAATTTTTTTTTTTTTTTTTTTTTAATATTTCAAAAATAAAGTAAAATACAGAACGGAGTTATTAGCAATAAACAAAGAAAAAAATAACAAAATCTTTAAGAGGTAGTATACCTCTTTGAGAAATTAATTGCAAAAAATTTTTCGTATTTTCCCTGAATTTCGAGAAATTTTCGATTTTCTGAAAATTCTTATTATTCAAAATATCTCAAAAACAAAACAAAATACAGAAAAAAATTATTCTACATTTTTTATAGAAAATTTAATTTCTGATTTTTTTACTCTAATGATATTTTAGATTATCTCAATTATTTAGTGAGTTATCGAAATATAAAGAATAAAAAAAAATTTATTATACGTCCTTTTGGCAATACTGTGACTTTGAAAAATTTTTTTCCAGCAGTGTGTCAACTCCACACTACGCAAAACAAAAATAAAAAGTCAATTTTCTTTTTGGAAGTAATCTTACCTGGTGCATTGGATCATAACCCATAGAACCATCGTTATACGGTTGTGAACCATATTCACTGCCATTGATTCCCATGCCATATCCTGCCATATCTTGAGGACCTCCCGGCGGCGCCGGAGACATCATCGGCGTTGGTGTACCCTGACTGGCGCCACCCATACTGTATGGCGATGCTCCTGCAAAAGCTGATGTAGAAACATTCGCGTTGCTTACAAAAATCGGGGGGTAGATCTATTTTTTTCAATTTTACCACGAGAAAAAATCATATTTTCTCGTTTCAAAACACTGCAAATCTTTTTGTTCTTCCCGCCCTTTAACTCTGATATTTTTTTGATAAATAGAAAAAAATTTTTTTAGAGTGCTTACTTATTTGAATAGCAAAATACAGTGAGAATAAATAAACGACGCCATTGCTCATTTTATTCTGGTCTAAAATAATTTATCGACAGTGGCAATAACACTGGCGGCACACAAAACGAGAGGAAGGCACAATGAGCGGTAACTCACTTCCCAAATGATTTACAGTAATGAGAGTCGCGCTGCAACGACGCGATTTCTGCTGGCGCTATCGATTCTACGCGATGTTGCTAGGCTGACTAGGTCTGCCTTTCACAAGCACACACTCTGTACTCGTACACCACACATAAACTAACAGATTTGCAGTGTTAAAAAGAGAAAAAACAAAAATACAAGAACAAATAAATAAATAAACATCTCTTAATGACGATGAAAAAATTTTGTTTTCTACCCTCCAACACATACGACATTACTAGCCGTATAAATTCTAATATTATCAAACTCACCAGCAGCCTTTTTAGCAGCATATAAATTTGCTTCCTCTTGTGCTTTGCCAATATTTTTCTTGTAACGTATTCTCTTGTTGCCAAACCAATTGGATACCTAAAATCAATTATTTTGTATTATATTCTAAAAAAAAAAAAATGACAGAAAAATTGTTTATATTTGTTTTACCTGACTGACGGTAATGCCGCATTTTCTCGCTAACTCCTCCTTAGCCTCTTCACTCGGATAAGGATTACTTAGGTGTGAGTAAAAATACTCATTAAGAATTTCCGAGGCCTGTTTGCTAAAGTTTCGTCTTTTACGTCTGTAAATTTGTTTTTTTTTGTAAGAAAAATAAATTGTTTTATTAATATGATTTAAAAATTGTAATAAATAAAAAACCTGGCATCGAGAAATCGACTTCTTAGAATCATAACAGCTTCACACGTAGATTGTTTAAGCTGCATTTGAATGCTGGAGAATTTCTTGTGAATAATTTGCACCATCCTCTCAATTTCCTTGGGTGTGATTGGCCTAGTTCGACTCTGTTCCCTCAGGAGATTCATCACATGTGTTGTAAATTCATTGCACGCCTGAAATAACAAATATAAAACATTAATAAAAAATAAACAAAATATAAAACATATTTTTTTTTGTCAATTCATATCAATATTGTGAAAAATGATTTTTTTTTTTTTTTTTCATATAAATTTAACTTAAAAGTCCCTAATTTTTTTTAAACAACAAAAAAATCAAAAATGTCATTTTTTTTATAGTGACAATTTTTTTTTCAATTAAAATTTTTTATTTTTTTTTATGTTCCAAAAGATTATAAAATTGTAAAAAAAAAAGGGACTTTTTCATTAAAACTCACAAATTTTTCAAGTGTATAGAAATCTCCGTGAAATTGATGTTTTTGAGAGATTTGAAACAATTTTTATCATCAATAATTAATTTTTACTACTATATTCGATATAAAATAAAAAATATTCAATCAAATTTTGTAATTATTGTCCAGTTTGACACAAAAAATTTTTCTTTAAATTAAAATTCAAGTATTTAAATGCGGTTAATTTGTTATATCAAGACATTTTTATATTAAAACCACGCATTTAGATTGATAATCTACCGATAAGATTTGCACGTGGATAGTCTAGAAGAACGAAAAGCGAAAAAAAAAGCCGGAATAATGCATTATTTGCAGCAGTTGTGGGCTGTGCGAGAGAGATGTCGAAAAAAAGAGAGACTCGATATCAGTATTCGAGACGCTCGGTCGGGTAGCTTTTCCTGAGGGAAGCCATGAGGCTCACGAAGAGACCTCGGGACTCGGGGGGAGGGCAGGCGGACGGTTTGCAATTTCGGAATGGATTCCACTCTGGCGGCACAGCCCCGTCTCGTGCTTCGTCGTTCGCCCGGTCGACCCTACGACCCGCCAGCAGCCAGAGTGGTGAGCCAGCTAGCGGACCGAGGGTGGATCAGGATCGCTCCCGTCTGCTGCCCGGGAAATGGCCGTAGGGTGTGAGAACGAGGAAAAGAGGGTGGATTGGATGGAAAACCCACGAAAGCTCGTGGCTGCTTCCTTTCCTCTTGTCTTTCTCACTGAGACTTTCATCTTCGACGTCCTCTCATGAAGCTCAACTGTATATTTCGAGAATGCAAGCACACGATGAGAAAATCAGATAGTGTCCAAGTCGTATATAGCTCTCTGAAGAGCATTAAAGCCGTTGAATATGAGTGAGCAGTGCAAAGATTGGATTGCACTGGCAGGCAATGCATTCAACTAAATTTAGCACGTATGGAATTTCGCTCGTTGATATCTTGACGTAACTCGTTTTCATAAATAAATGAACTGTGTATAGTGCGAGATGACTATCGAGATAGGTATATAACCATTATACAAGATAGTCTACGCTTAAATCTAAAGTCACGAAAATTTATTACACTGCAATATTGCCATCTTGATATTAGATGGTATTTCAGGTTCTAATATTAATGAGATAACGCGTTACTAATGCCAAAAGGCGATGTTTATGTTTTTTTTTTTTTTCGTTAATTATTCGATAACTCGATAAATAAGCGAGATAACGGAAAATTTTATAGGAGTTAAATGATAGATAATTTAATTTCTAAAAAAAAATGTAGAATAAATTTTTTTCATATTTTGCATTGTTTTCGAAATATTTTGAAAAATCTAAAATTCAGAAAAAATGTGATATCTTAAAAAATTAAGAGAGATATAAAAAAATTTATTTAACAATTTTTGTAGTCAATTTGATCTTGAATAATTTATTTTCAATAATATTTTTTCGTATTTAGCTTAATTGTTGAATTATCACCAAAAAACATTAAAAAATAACAAATATCCAAACAAAAATTCTTTGCAAAATTTCAAAAATTAATAAATGAATGAATAATCTCAACAAAATGTCCTGAAAATTCATTCTGTAACTGTTTGATGAATAACAAAAAATTTTTTTATCAAGTTTTCGCAAAAAGTGCCAAAAATGTATGTATATACCTTCAATTTTTCTATTTTTTACCAATAACTCAGTAACTATGCGAAATAATAAAAAATGTTATAAGAGTTAAATGATAGAAAATTAAATTTCCTACAAAAAATATAATATAACATTTTTTAATATTCCATGTAATTTTCAAGATATTTTGAAAAATAACAATTTTAAAAAATCCAAAATTTTTCAAAAACTAAAAGAGATATAAAAAACTTTATTTCACGTTTTTTGTAAGAAATTGAATCCTCTATCATTAAATATCAATAGCATTTTTTCATATCTTACTTATTTACCGAGTTATTGCTAAAAAAACTAAAAAAAAAAAAAAAAATATCGAAGTTTTCTCAGTAGTTATTAATTTAAAGATTTTTTAGCATTAGTAACACATGTATATTTATTTAAAAAGTATTAAAATCTATTAAGTTAAATATAATTTGAAATTCAATACTCTCTACAATTTTATATGTGATTATTTAAAATATTTCACTGACACTTCTATTTTCGCTGGCTGTCATGCCAATGCGCATTGCCAGGCAGCCATTCACCTCAAACCAAGACTTGAAATATATCCAAGAGAATATCGTTGAATGTGCCAACAGTGAAATTCATTATAAACTAACTCAATTGAAAAATGACAGTTGAATAAAAGAAAAAAAATAATGGGAAAAATTTGATGAATAGTCATACGAGTATAGGACATAAATTTCAATACAGAAAATATAAATTGAAATCTTAATCATGATAAACCTGTTCAAGTCTATCAACTTGAGCTAAAGCTGGATTATACAAGGTTTGGCCTTTCCCTCTATCATCATCGCGCGAGAAACACCAGTTTCCTCACCCACCCGCATATACTTCAACCGCAGTTGAGCTTCTGAGACACGTTAGCAGACCAGCGCTTTATCAAGCCACTGATCCAACCCCTCTCGGACGTTGCTGCTTCACGCGAGTGTTATAAGGAATCGTGTGTGCAGCGCACGAGGGGTTGCTTGCCGAGTACAATGTGAAATTCTAAGATTAGCCCGGGTAGTATGGTTTGATCGAGGCAGATATTTCACGTTTAAGCTTGGGAATTTTTTTTTTTCACCCCCCTCAGGAAAGATTCAGAGCCAATAAATTTTACTGAGCCTCATATCACGTCATGGATATATTTGTCTTTTATAGACACTGAGAGAGATTACTCGACCCAATTTTACATAAACATTTTTAGAGGGCTATTTGATGCCACAAGTTGTCCTAAAATCAACTAGGGAATCTCAGATTTCTGCAGGGAAATCAAACAACATTGTTTAATATCAAAGAAAAAAATTTTTTATGGTCAATTAATACTGTGATAACTCAGTAAATAAGTAGGATAACGAAAAATCTCGAGCGATGGATTTCGATGTATTTTTTCATGCTGAATGTAGATATCCGACCTGCTTAATCCGTAAACTAATTTTTCCCGCGGTGATAATAAAAAATCACTCAAATTCGCGGTTTTTCGACCGGCTTAATCGGTTGTCGAGGCTGCAGACTACTAGGACCGACAAATTTAGAAGTATTTTTTCGGCATGTCGGCAGGTCAAAATCCACCAAAAATCATTATTTCGTCGTGTTTTCTCCCCCTGGATGACCTCGCCCGATTGAAAGGATGTTCCCAGCGTTTTTATCAGGTCAAAATACATCGAATGACGTATGGAAATTAATAATCGATTATTATTTTCCATTGAAAGAACATCAAATGGTGTATAAAAAACCAAAATCTATCAATATCTCCTCATTGAAAGACACGTAGAAAGGTCAAAAGCTCCAAAAAATGACTATTTCATCGCGATATCTTTCCTGGATGACCTCGCCCGATTGAAAGGATGTTTCCAGCGTTTTTATTAGGTCAAAATACATCGAATGACGCATAGCAATTAAAAATCGATTTTTATTTACCATTGAAAGGACCGTGGAAAGGTCAAAATCCAAAAATGACTATTTCTTCGTGTTTTCTTCCCCTGGATGACCTCGCCCGATTGAAAAGATTGAAAGGATGTTCCCAGCGTTTTTATTAGGTCAAAATACATCGAATGACGCATAGCAATTGAAAATCGATTTTTATTTACCATTGAAAGGACCGTGGAAAGGTCAAAATCCAAAAATGACTATTTCTTCGTGTTTTCTTCCCCTGGATGACCTCGCCCGATTGAAAGGATGTTTCCAGCGTTTTTATTAGGTCAAAATACATCGAATAACGCATAGCAATTACCTGGATGACCTCGCCCGATTGAAAGGATGTTTCCAGCGTTTTTATTAGGTCAAAATACATCGAATAACGCATAGCAATTGAAAATCGATTTTTATTTACCATTGAAAGGACCGTGGAAAGGTCAAAATCCACCCAAAAATGACTATTTCTTCGTGTTTTCTTCCCCTGGATGACCTCGCCCGATTGAAAGGATGTGCCCGGCGTATTAAGGAGGTAAAACAACATCAAATGGTGTATAAAAAACCAAAATCTATCAATATCTCCTCATTGAAAGACACGTAGAAAGGTCAAAAGCTCCAAAAAATGACTATTTCATCGTGATATCTTTCCTGGATGACTTCGCCCGATTGAAAGGATGTTCCCAGCGTTTTTATCAGGTCAAAATACATCGAATGACGTATGGAAATTAATAATCGATTATTATTTTCCATTGAAAGGCACATCAAAAGGCCAAAATTCCCTCAAAATGACCATTTCTTCATATTATCTCTCCTGGATGACCTCGCCCGATTGAAAGGATGTTCCCAGCGTTTTTATTAGGTCAAAATACATCGAATGACGCATAGCAATTAAAAATCGATTTTTATTTACCATTGAAAGGACCGTGGAAAGGTCAAAATCCAATCAAAATACATCGAATGACGCATAGCAATTAAAAATCGATTTTTATTTACCATTGAAAGGACCGTGGAAAGGTCAAAATCCAAAAATGACTATTTCTCCGTGTTTTCTTCCCCTGGATGACCTCGCCCGATTGAAAGGATGTTTCCAGCGTTTTTATTAGGTCAAAATACATCGAATAACGCATAGCAATTAAATATCTCCTCATTGAAAGACACGTAGAAAGGTCAAAAGCTCCAAAAAATGACTATTTCATCGTGATATCTTTCCTGGATGACTTCGCCCGATTGGAAAAATGTTCCCAGCGTTTTTATCAGGTCAAAATACATCGAATGACGTATGGAAATTAATAATCGATTATTATTTTCCATTGAAAGGCACATCAAAAGGCCAAAATTCCCTAAAAATGACCATTTCTTCATATTATCTCTCCTGGATGACCTCGCCCGATTGAAAGGATGTTCCCAGCGTTTTTATTAGGTCAAAATACATCGAATGACGCATAGCAATTAAAAATCGATTTTTATTTACCATTGAAAGGACCGTGGAAAGGTCAAAATCCACCAAAAATGACTATTTCTTCGTGTTTTCTTCCCCTGGATGACCTCGCCCGATTGAAAGGATGTGCCCGGCGTATTAAGGAGGTAAAAAAACATCAAATGGTGTATAAAAAACCAAAATCTATCAATATCTCCTCATTGAAAGACACGTAGAAAGGTCAAAAGCTCCAAAAAATGACTATTTCATCGTGATATCTTTCCTGGATGACTTCGCCCGATTGAAAGGATGTTCCCAGCGTGTTTATCAGGTCAAAAAACATCGAATGACGTATGGAAATTAATAATCGATTATTATTTTCCATTGAAAGGCACATCAAAAGGCCAAAATTCCCTAGAAATGACCATTTCTTCATATTATCTCTCCTGGATGACCTCGCCCGATTGAAAGGATGTTCCCAGCGTTTTTATTAGGTCAAAATACATCGAATGACGCATAGCAATTAAAAATCGATTTTTATTTACCATTGAAAGGACCGTGGAAAGGTCAAAATCCACCAAAAATGACTATTTCTTCGTGTTTTCTTCCCCTGGATGACCTCGCCCGATTGAAAGGATGTGCCCGGCGTATTAAGGAGGTAAAAAAACATCAAATGGTGTATAAAAAACCAAAATCTATCAATATCTCCTCATTGAAAGACACGTAGAAAGGTCAAAAGCTCCAAAAAATGACTATTTCATCGTGATATCTTTCCTGGATGACTTCGCCCGATTGAAAGGATGTTCCCAGCGTTTTTATCAGGTCAAAATACATCGAATGACGTATGGAAATTAATAATCGATTATTATTTTCCATTGAAAGGCACATCAAAAGGCCAAAATTCCCTAAAAATGACCATTTCTTCATATTATCTCTCCTGGATGACCTCGCCCGATTGAAAGGATGTTCCCAGCGTTTTTATTAGGTCAAAATACATCGAATGACGCATAGCAATTAAAAATCGATTTTTATTTACCATTGAAAGGACCGTGGAAAGGTCAAAATCCAAAAATGACTATTTCTTCGTGTTTTCTTCCCCTGGATGACCTCGCCCGATTGAAAGGATGTTCCCAGCGTTTTTATTAGGTCAAAATACATCGAATAACGCATAGCAATTGAAAATCGATTTTTATTTACCATTGAAAGGACCGTGGAAAGGTCAAAATCCACCAAAAATGACTATTTCTTCGTGTTTTCTTCCCCTGGATGACCTCGCCCGATTGAAAGGATGTGCCCGGCGTATTAAGGAGGTAAAAAAACATCAAATGGTGTATAAAAAACCAAAATCTATCAATATCTCCTCATTGAAAGACACGTAGAAAGGTCAAAAGCTCCAAAAAATGACTATTTCATCGTGATATCTTTCCTGGATGACTTCGCCCGATTGAAAGGATGTTCCCAGCGTTTTTATCAGGTCAAAATACATCGAATGACGTATGGAAATTAATAATCGATTATTATTTTCCATTGAAAGGCACATCAAAAGGCCAAAATTCCCTAGAAATGACCATTTCTTCATATTATCTCTCCTGGATGACCTCGCCCGATTGAAAGGATGTTCCCAGCGTTTTTATTAGGTCAAAATACATCGAATGACGCATAGCAATTAAAAATCGATTTTTATTTACCATTGAAAGGACCGTGGAAAGGTCAAAATCCAAAAATGACTATTTCTTCGTGTTTTCTTCCCCTGGATGACCTCGCCCGATTGAAAGGATGTTCCCAGCGTTTTTATTAGGTCAAAATACATCGAATAACGCATAGCAATTGAAAATCGATTTTTATTTACCATTGAAAGGACCGTGGAAAGGTCAAAATCCACCAAAAATGACTATTTCTTCGTGTTTTCTCCCCCTGGATGACCTTGCCCGATTGAAAGCATGGGCCTAGCGTATTGAGGAGGTAAAAAGACATCAAATGGTGTATAAAAAACCAAAATCTATCAATATCTCCTCATTGAAAGACACGTAGAAAGGTCAAAAGCTCCAAAAAATGACTATTTCATAAAAAACCAAAATCTATCAATATCTCCTCATTGAAAGACACGTAGAAAGGTCAAAAGCTCCAAAAAATGACTATTTCATCGTGATATCTTTCCTGGATGACCTCGCCCGATTGAAAGGATGTTTCCAGCGTTTTTATTAGGTCAAAATACATCGAATAACGCATAGCAATTGAAAATCGATTTTTATTTACCATTGAAAGGACCGTGGAAAGGTCAAAATCCACCAAAAATGACTATTTCTTCGTGTTTTCTTCCCCTGGATGACCTCGCCCGATTGAAAGGATGTGCCCGGCGTATTAAGGAGGTAAAAAAACATCAAATGGTGTATAAAAAACCAAAATCTATCAATATCTCCTCATTGAAAGACACGTAGAAAGGTCAAAAGCTCCAAAAAATGACTATTTCATCGTGATATCTTTCCTGGATGACTTCGCCCGATTGAAAGGATGTTCCCAGCGTTTTTATCAGGTCAAAATACATCGAATGACGTATGGAAATTAATAATCGATTATTATTTTCCATTGAAAGGCACATCAAAAAGGCCAAAATTCCCTAAATATGACCATTTCTTCATATTATCTCCCCTGGATGACCTCGCCCGATTGAAAGGATGTTTCCAGCGTTTTTATTAGGTCAAAATACATCGAATAACGCATAGCAATTGAAAATCGATTTTTATTTACCATTGAAAGGACCGTGGAAAGGTCAAAATCCACCAAAAATGACTATTTCTTCGTGTTTTCTTCCCCTGGATGACCTCGCCCGATTGAAAGGATGTTTCCAGCGTTTTTATTAGGTCAAAATACATCGAATAACGCATAGCAATTAAAAATCGATTTTTATTTACCATTGAAAGGACCGTGGAAAGGTCAAAATCCACCAAAAATGACTATTTCTTCGTGTTTTCTTCCCCTGGATGACCTCGCCCGATTGAAAGGATGATTTACCATTGAAAGGACCGTGGAAAGGTCAAAATCCACCAAAAATGACTATTTCTTCGTGTTTTCTTCCCCTGGATGACCTCGCCCGATTGAAAGGATGGGCCTAGCGTATTGAGGAGGTAAAAAGACATCGAATGGCGTATGAAAAACCAAAATCCATCAATATCTTCTCATTAAAAGGCACGCGGAAAGGTCAAAATCCACCAAAAATGACTATTTCTTCGTGAACATCGAATGGCGTATGAAAAACCAAAATCCATCAATATCTTCTCATTAAAAGGCACGCGGAAAGGTCAAAATCCACCAAAAATGACTATTTCTTCGTGTTTTCTCCCCCTGGATGACCTTGCCCGATTGAAAGCATGGGCCTAGCGTATTGAGGAGGTAAAAAGACATCGAATAGCGTATAAAAAACCAAAATCTATCAATATCTCCTCATTGAAAGACACGTAGAAAGGTCAAAAGCTCCAAAAAATGACTATTTCATCGTGATATCTTTCCTGGATGAAAAATCTATCAATATCTCCTCATTGAAAGACACGTAGAAAGGTCAAAAGCTCCAAAAAATGACTATTTCATCGTGATATCTTTCCTGGATGACTTCGCCCGATTGAAAGGATGTTCCCAGCGTTTTTATCAGGTCAAAATACATCGAATGACGTATGGAAATTAATAATCGATTATTATTTTCCATTGAAAGGCACATCAAAAAAAGGATGTTCCCAGCGTTTTTATCAGGTCAAAATACATCGAATGACGTATGGAAATTAATAATCGATTATTATTTTCCATTGAAAGGCACATCAAAAGGCCAAAATTCCCTAGAAATGACCATTTCTTCATATTATCTCTCCTGGATGACCTCGCCCGATTGAAAGGATGTAGGTCAAAATACATCGAATGACGTATGGAAATTAATAATCGATTATTATTTTCCATTGAAAGGCACATCAAAAGGCCAAAATTCCCTAGAAATGACCGATTCTTCATATTATCTCTCCTGGATGACCTCGCCCGATTGAAAGGATGTTAGAAAGGATGTGCCCGGCGTATTAGGGAGGTAAAAAAACATCGAATGGTGGGTAAAAAACCAAAATCTATCAATATCTCCTCATTGAAAGACACGTAGGAAGGTCAAAAGCTCCAAAAAATGACTATTTCATCGTGATATCTTTCCTGGATGACTTCGCCCGATTGGAAGGATGTTCCCAGCGTTTTTATTAGGTCAAAGGTCAAAAGCTCCAAAAAATGACTATTTCATCGTGATATCTTTCCTGGATGACTTCGCCCGATTGGAAGGATGTTCCCAGCGTTTTTATTAGGTCAAAATACATCGAATAACGCATAGCAATTGAAAATCGATTTTTATTTACCATTGAAAGGACCGTGGAAAGGTCAAAATCCACCACCAAAAATGACTATTTCTTCGTGTTTTCTTCCCCTGGATGACCTCGCCCGATTGAAAGGATGTGCCCGGCGTATTAAGGAGGTAAAAAAACATCAAATGGTGTATAAAAAACCAAAATCTATCAATATCTCCTCATTGAAAGACACGTAGAAAGGTCAAAAGCTCCAAAAAATGACTATTTCATTTCTTCCCCTGGATGACCTCGCCCGATTGAAAGGATGTGCCCGGCGTATTAAGGAGGTAAAACAACATCAAATGGTGTATAAAAAACCAAAATCTATCAATATCTCCTCATTGAAAGACACGTAGAAAGGTCAAAAGCTCCAAAAAATGACTATTTCATCGTGATATCTTTCCTGGATAAAAAACCAAAATCTATCAATATCTCCTCATTGAAAGACACGTAGAAAGGTCAAAAGCTCCAAAAAATGACTATTTCATCGTGATATCTTTCCTGGATGACTTCGCCCGATTGGAAGGATGTTCCCAGCGTTTTTATCAGTCAAAATACATCGAATGACGTATGGAAATTAATAATCGATTATTATTTTCCATTGAAAGGCACATCAAAAGGCCAAAATTCCCTAAAAATAGTCAAAATACATCGAATGACGTATGGAAATTAATAATCGATTATTATTTTCCATTGAAAGGCACATCAAAAGGCCAAAATTCCCTAAAAATGACCATTTCTTCATATTATCTCTCCTGGATGACCTCGCCCGATTGAAAGGATGTGCCCGGCGTATTAAGGAGGTAAAAAAACATCGAATGGTGTATAAAAAACCAAAATCTATCAATATCTCCTCATTGAAAGACACGTAGAAAGGTCAAAAGCTCCAAAAAATGACTATTTCATCGTGATATCTTTCCTGGATGACTTCGCCCGATTGAAAGGATGTTCCCAGCGTTTTTATCAGGTCAAAATACATCGAATGACGTATGGAAATTAATAATCGATTATTATTTTCCATTGAAAGGCACATCAAAAGGCCAAAATTCCCTAGAAATGACCATTTCTTCATATTATCTCTCCTGGATGACCTCGCCCGATTGAAAGGATGTTCCCAGCGTTTTTATTAGGTCAAAATACATCGAATGACGCATAGCAATTAAAAATCGATTTTTATTTACCATTGAAAGGACCGTGGAAAGGTCAAAATCCAAAAATGACTATTTCTTCGTGTTTTCTTCCCCTGGATGACCTCGCCCGATTGAAAGGATGTGCCCGGCGTATTAAGGAGGTAAAAAAACATCAAATGGTGTATAAAAAACCAAAATCTATCAATATCTCCTCATTGAAAGACACGTAGAAAGGTCAAAAGCTCCAAAAAATGACTATTTCATCGTGATATCTTTCCTGGATGACTTCGCCCGATTGAAAGGATGTTCCCAGCGTTTTTATCAGGTCAAAATACATCGAATGACGTATGGAAATTAATAATCGATTATTATTTTCCATTGAAAGGCACATCAAAAGGCCAAAATTCCCTAGAAATGACCATTTCTTCATATTATCTCTCCTGGATGACCTCGCCCGATTGAAAGGATGTTCCCAGCGTTTTTATTAGGTCAAAATACATCGAATGACGCATAGCAATTAAAAATCGATTTTTATTTACCATTGAAAGGACCGTGGAAAGGTCAAAATCCAAAAATGACTATTTCTTCGTGTTTTCTTCCCCTGGATGACCTCGCCCGATTGAAAGGATGTGCCCGGCGTATTAAGGAGGTAAAAAAACATCAAATGGTGTATAAAAAACCAAAATCTATCAATATCTCCTCATTGAAAGACACGTAGAAAGGTCAAAAGCTCCAAAAAATGACTATTTCATCGTGATATCTTTCCTGGATGACTTCGCCCGATTGAAAGGATGTTCCCAGCGTTTTTATCAGGTCAAAATACATCGAATGACGTATGGAAATTAATAATCGATTATTATTTTCCATTGAAAGGCACATCAAAAGGCCAAAATTCCCTAGAAATGACCATTTCTTCATATTATCTCTCCTGGATGACCTCGCCCGATTGAAAGGATGTTCCCAGCGTTTTTATTAGGTCAAAATACATCGAATGACGCATAGCAATTAAAAATCGATTTTTATTTACCATTGAAAGGACCGTGGAAAGGTCAAAATCCAAAAATGACTATTTCTTCGTGTTTTCTTCCCCTGGATGACCTCGCCCGATTGAAAGGATGTGCCCGGCGTATTAAGGAGGTAAAAAAACATCAAATGGTGTATAAAAAACCAAAATCTATCAATATCTCCTCATTGAAAGACACGTAGAAAGGTCAAAAGCTCCAAAAAATGACTATTTCATCGTGATATCTTTCCTGGATGACTTCGCCCGATTGAAAGGATGTTCCCAGCGTTTTTATCAGGTCAAAATACATCGAATGACGTATGGAAATTAATAATCGATTATTATTTTCCATTGAAAGGCACATCAAAAGGCCAAAATTCCCTAGAAATGACCATTTCTTCATATTATCTCTCCTGGATGACCTCGCCCGATTGAAAGGATGTTCCCAGCGTTTTTATTAGGTCAAAATACATCGAATGACGCATAGCAATTAAAAATCGATTTTTATTTACCATTGAAAGGACCGTGGAAAGGTCAAAATCCAAAAATGACTATTTCTTCGTGTTTTCTTCCCCTGGATGACCTCGCCCGATTGAAAGGATGTGCCCGGCGTATTAAGGAGGTAAAAAAACATCAAATGGTGTATAAAAAACCAAAATCTATCAATATCTCCTCATTGAAAGACACGTAGAAAGGTCAAAAGCTCCAAAAAATGACTATTTCATCGTGATATCTTTCCTGGATGACTTCGCCCGATTGAAAGGATGTTCCCAGCGTTTTTATCAGGTCAAAATACATCGAATGACGTATGGAAATTAATAATCGATTATTATTTTCCATTGAAAGGCACATCAAAAGGCCAAAATTCCCTAGAAATGACCATTTCTTCATATTATCTCTCCTGGATGACCTCGCCCGATTGAAAGGATGTTCCCAGCGTTTTTATTAGGTCAAAATACATCGAATGACGCATAGCAATTAAAAATCGATTTTTATTTACCATTGAAAGGACCGTGGAAAGGTCAAAATCCAAAAATGACTATTTCTTCGTGTTTTCTTCCCCTGGATGACCTCGCCCGATTGAAAGGATGTGCCCGGCGTATTAAGGAGGTAAAAAAACATCAAATGGTGTATAAAAAACCAAAATCTATCAATATCTCCTCATTGAAAGACACGTAGAAAGGTCAAAAGCTCCAAAAAATGACTATTCCATCGTGATATCTGTCCTGGATGACTTCGCCCGATTAAAAGGATGTTCCCAGCGTTTTTATCAGGTCAAAATACATCGAATGACGTATGGAAATCAAAAATCGATTATTATCTTCCATTGAAAGTCACGTGAAGGTCAAAATACACCAAAAATCACTATTTTTATAAAAAAATATTATTCAACGTTTTTTGTAGATAATTCAATTCTACATCATTCAACTATTATAATGTTTTCTGCTATCTCGCTTATTTAACCAGTTATCACCAAAAAACTAAAAAAAAAAAAAAAAATGAAATTCCTACATACGATTCGGGAAGCAACACTTAATGGCTGATCTGACGCAGTAGAATCAATAACTGACACGTTGACATTTGCGAAGAAGAAGAAAAAATAAAAAAAAAAAACAAAGAAACCGGTCTGAACACCCGGTACGTGACTGCTGCTATCTGCAGTGCAGCTCTTTGCCTGAACGACGACGTCACGCGATCCCACACGGTACAAAGAGGTACGCCAGCTCGAAAATCTCAGCTTAGCAATGAAGTACACCCGGCACGAATTACCATCTTCACATCTGAGTGGAAGCCATTGTGACAAATGACTTTCATCATCTGAGCATCAACATAATGGCTTAAATTAATTTCCATACAATAATCCTTATCAACTTTTAACCAAAAAAAAAAAATTATAAAAACAAAAAAATTACATTTCTGAGTGGACGTTCCGGTGAATTAGCTTGTTGCAAACAAAAAGCCTTGTCAAATAGCAAGAGATATCTCTAGCAATGGTCAAAGTGAGAGCCCGACAGCACGCAATCGTCCTATCTTTGTTATAGTTGGCTAGACCTAGCCAAGTTATACAAGTCAGTGATCGTCTGCACGCGAGATTTTACTTAGGCAAGCGCACACCGGTTCATTAGCACGCAAATCGTCACTGGCTAACTTAACCCTCTCTTGACTTCTTCCATGTCACATGAATACTATCACTTCAGCCTGAAAACTACCCTTATCGTCACCAAATCCAGGCGTTGTGTCGTTTTTTTTTTTTTTTTAACGTAGAAATTTTCCTCCTGTGCTTTTATGAAATACTTGCTGATAAGCTTTGATGTTTTTCTCAACTTAAGGGATAAATAAAAAAAAAAATTGAATTACCTGCTCGTATTTTTCCAGCTCTTGATGGTAGATTTGTCGAATTTGAGCTAGCTTGGCACGATAATCAGAATGTTCAATGGCGTTGTCTGGTTGTCCTGGTGGTCCACCACCAGCTGCGGCTGCTGCTGATGCTGAAGCTGCTGCACCAGCACCACCACCCTTTTCAGGACCGGCTACTCCTTCGGCTATTAGCATATTGTCTAGCCTCATTAGCTGGGGATCTGGTGGCTCTTCTTCCTGTGTGTTTCTCAGCGACAACACTGAAAAATAATCAAAATTTCCAAATTAAATTCATTTGATAAATATTATTAATAATTTTCGAGATATTTTAAAAAATTGAAATTTTACAAAATCGGTAATATTTCAAAAACCAAAGGAGATACAAAAAAATTTATTCAATATATCTTGTAGGAAATTTAACCCTCAATTATTTATGTTCAATAATATTTTTCATGATCTTACATATTTATTGAGTTATTGCTAAAAAAGAAAAAAAAAATCACGAAAATTTCAAGTTATCTAATGAGTACCCTTGAAAAAAACATGAAAATGTATAAATTCTCCACGAAATTTTTATTATTTTACTAGATAAATCATTAATTCATTGTAGTACTAAACTATTGCTTAAATCAATTGATAATTAACGTTAGAAATAAATCATTTTTTGGTGAAAAAAAAAATTATCAAGTACATTTGTTTAGATTTTGTTGTTAACAACTCGATATATTGGTTTTGTGTATCATGTCAGCTACTGCAAGTGACTTCTGCTTTGATTGTCCTTGCCAATCCTGCAGAATTCAATTTGTCCTGAATAATCAATTAAATAATATGAATATATGCAGAGTGGAGGATGCATTGAAATGAGTTGCAGTGATAAAATAAAAGAGCAAATGTGAATGTATTTCGGGAATGAGACACTATAGGTCGACAAGACGTTGGCGAGGCAGAGCAGCAGCAGACTCCTTGCTTTTATGGATCGTCCAGCTCCATCACGCACCGTAAAAGAACAATAAAAGCGCTGTTACCGCGTGGAGAAGCATCTACTCTAAACCACTGCGTGCTTCGGCAGCCCTCCTTGGAAACGAGAGCGTGTTGCGCACGACAATTCCACGACAGCAGACAGTAAAACCACTATTGCAATGAAAACAGACAAAGAAAGAATTCCAACATTCAATAGATAGTGAAAATTGATTTTTCTTTTTTTTTTTTTTTTCATTTTACGATTCTATACCAGCAGTATATATGTATGTAGTTTGATGATGACTGGCAGCGGAATATCCTTCTCCTGCCAGAGATACTTCCAAGTTTCTAATCTTCTTCTACTTTTACGATCCCATGATTTTTTTATGCATTACCTGTTAACTCTTGTACACGTATATCGATAATTGATTATCGAACAAATCACAAAATCATTACGATTAATTTTTAAAAGGGAAAATAATCAGGAAAAAACACACACTTAAAAAGTTTTGTGATATAGTTTTAGTTTTTTATCGATAACTCGATAAATAATTGAGATAACAAAAAAAGTTACTCTAGTTAAATGATCGGAGTTAAAATTTTCTACAAAAAAAATAGAATAAATTTTTTTAATATCTTTCTTAGTTTTCGAGAAATTTTGGATTTTTAAAAATTTTTATTTTTCAAATTATCTTGAAAACAAAGTAAAATAGAGAAATAAATTATTTTACATTTTTTGTTTGATTTCAAAAACATTTTTTTATTATCTCGCTTATTTATTGAGTTATCGAAATATTAATGAAAAAAAATGTATACATTTCTTTTGGCTTAATCACTTGTGAATTTTTCACTTAAAAAAATTTTAAACCAATCCCCCTTTTAAAATTTTTCATTATTGTATTGTAAATAACATTATTGATTATTAGAAATATCACTGAATGACTATTAAATATTTTTTGCGTCTAAAATTCGAAACAAGTTCAAACCGAATGAGAACATTATTTGTCATCCTATCATCATTTTTAACCATAATTCGACTTTTTGACGATTTTTCCAGTGATTATTCATTAAGTATCCAACTAGAATGATCAAATTTAAAAACAAAAATACTTGAGCTGATGATAAAACCGAGAAAACAATGGGAAATAGCACTTGAAAAGTCGGCAAAGGCGTGAAACGAATGCACAGAACTAATGCATTTATACGAGGTGTAACAATTAAGGGTGAGGAAAAAGGGGTTTGAAGTTTCAAGCTATATTACACCCTTGGGAAGAGTGAGGAAAAAGCGGGGGCTTTCTTTCTCGAGTGGGAATAAACGTGGAGAGAGTCAAAAAGGCAACGAAAAAAAAAAAATTCTGAGAGAAACCGACAGACGTTAAACGTTCTGCATCTATTTCTTTGTCTTCACCCATCGGCTGACTCGGCGATTCGACACATTTTTCACCCTTAGCAACGAAAAGTAATTCACTCGATTTTCCATCGATAAGAGTATAAAAATACTCAAGTATCATTTAAATCATAATAATTTACCTAGCTGTATTATGAGAATTATTTAGAACAATAAATTGCAATGGTTAAGGCAAGAGGAGACTTAGCGCCCAATAATCTAGCTATTAGGGGTGACGAGGGGGTAAAAACAGACTGCTGCTGCTGGGTGACTTCCTCTTCCTCTCCCCCATGTGCTTCGTATGTGCTTCAACCAACAGGGGGCCTCCTTACAAGCACGTAAACTCAATTTTACTAGCAGTTAACATTTTACGACTGAAGCGGCCTGCCAGGGTGCTTGACTACTGCTTTTCTCCCTCATCTTCTTGCTCTTTCCTTTACACTGTTGATCTTACACTCTTTCCTACTTATGCGTAAATGCGTGATTCTATTTTTTTATTCATTATTTAGGCGTCAAATGGCGTTTATTTACAGACCCGAGTTCTTCAATCTCAGTTCATTATTACCGAATTTATAATAAAACAAAAAACAAACCTAAATTCATCCGTTTTAAGGACTAAAACAACCCAAATTCTATCGCCTACTTTTTTAAAAAAAATTTGAAAGAACATCACTCTTAATATTTGTTTTCGAAAGAACTTTGAGAACTTAAAACTCTCACTCTGAGAAAACTACCCCTTTAGGATGGAATCAAAAGTTTAAAGATGTTAAGTTATTTAACCAAAAACAAAACTATTTTTGAAAAGGTTTTTTCAATTCTAGCATCATGAGATGTTAAAACGAATTCATTTTCTATTGAAAGTAGTTTCTTTTCTTAATCATTTTGTTTTTTTTTTTTTTTTAAATAAATGTCCGGGATCTAAGATATTTGTAGAAACTACCCGTTTGGATGGGAATCAAAAGCTTAAAAATGATTGGTACAATATTGAAACAAGTTCTGATGAGGCAAAATATGAATTAAGTCGCTTATAAACAAAAACTAAAACATTTATAAAAGGTATATTCAGTTATAACATTGTAAAATATTAAAAAGAATTCGTTTTTCATCGAAATTGATTTCTTTTTCCCCATTATTTTAGTATTTTTAATGAATTTCAGGAATTTAAGATATTTAACCTTGATCCTTACGGATAGGGTTAAAAAGTTTCAAATTGATTGGTACAATATTTAAGAAAGTTTTAATTAGTTAAAACATTCAAGTCATTCAAAGAAAAACTAAATAGTTTTTATCTTCATAAAATGTTGAAACGAATTCGTTTTTTAGATCAGAATGAATGTTTTTTTCTTCATTATTTTCCAATTTTTAATGAAATAGTAATGAACCGAACTGAAAGACAGCTCGTTCAGCACAGTAAGGTTAAACTTTAGTAGTTAAAGCATCTATGATGTATGTTTTGGTCGTTTCACAAACTCCATTGGAGTCTCGTTGGCCAGTTACGATAATTTAGAGCCGCTACTCCAGACCGGTATTGATCTAAATGGCAACCGTGAGAGCAATTAAGATAAAGGACGGTAACAAAGGGTTGTCGACTGCTGCTGGTCTTCAGTTAGGGGGTTGAAATAGGAAACATAGGGTGTGCGAGCTAAAGCGAGGTACAGTTCTCCAGCTACAACAGCGTGATTTGTGTGCATGTGTGACATGACAGGACAGATAAATTCAAAGCCAACCAATTCTGTACAATTTAAATACCCTCTACCACATAACTGTGATATTTTTCAACCCCTAAAAAATCTTCTAAAACCTCTCTCAACTTCAATCAATACCTTTACTGTACAATTTAAATACCCTCTACCACATAACTGTGATATTTTTCAACCCCTAAAAAATCTTCTAAAACCTCTCTCAACTTCAATCAATACCTTTGTGACGTTCGGATGAACGCCACGTCGGATAATAATTGGGAAAATAATCCCAGGTAGGGGATTCTGCTGGTAGGCACCTCGTGAGATGCTTCTCAATGAAAGGTTGATTCGTTTGGTATATCGATTTATT